>JAJOOS010005085.1:0-37912 GCA_029582725.1 Solanum chiquidenum
TCAACAATCCCTTTCTCGTCCTCTCTCAACCCCTCCTCATCCAACTCCTCATCCTTAGCATGCACATATAAAGCAACCCAGGCACAAAATAAGAAGGTGCAACACCAGGCATCTCGTGTGTAGGGGCAACAAGATCTGAAAGGGGAACATCGTCCCAAAGTGTCAAGATGTTCATGGACTGAATCTAGGATACCTCAGCCCTCAACGTGGATACCTTAGCTTTAAGGGTATCCAAAGCACTAGATATACCCACGACCTTTTTCAACACTGCTATCCTCGTAGTCAAATCATCTAATCTTAGAGTGTGGCCCTCAATAGTCTTCTCACACTTGAACACCTGCTATGTTAGATGACTCAAGATATTCTGGATAGCCTGGTCAATGAGTTGGGGCAAGTCTTTCTCAACCCAGAAAGCTCTAACATCCATTGACTGGGAAAGACTACCCATTTGGTATATAAGTGCATGGGCAATAGGAGAATTGGGATGCCCCACACTAGCAACAATCACAGAAGTAGAAGGTGAAGATGTAGTAGTGGAATCATAAAAGCCATCAATAGATGAAGGAATAGGAATACTTGCCTACTCTACAGAAGGAGCATGTGTGTTGGTCATTGGTGTCAATGTGGCAGGTTCGACCACTAGAGTGGCGTCTAGTGGTGGGAGCTTCCTCTGAGCCCCATCATCTATCAAACACTCTACCTCAATTCTCCAAATATCATTAGATGAGGATGGTGTGACTCTCACATCTGTAGCAGGCCTAAAGAGAGATCCTTCCCTCTCACATAATTGTGTGATCTAAACTGGAAATAAGAGCAATGTCTGCTCCTGCCTCACCCTCATCATCATCTCTACAACAATAATGGCACCGACATGTTGTGTTCTCAATATATGATGGTGACCACTAACAAAGCCTTCGGTGCCTGAGTATAGAATCATTTTGGGACGACATCACATTGTTACTAATAAACCCAAACCATGACCTCACCGCTATTCTCATGTCCTTATTTTCAATCTTGGCACTTTCAGCCATACAAGAAGGTTCAAACTCACCGGATATTAGAGAGGCCAACCACATTTTTAACATATCTATTGTTTTGTCCATCCAGTTCTTATACTCATCAATATGATTGTCCAGGGTACCCAGTACTGCATTAATCGCAGCGGCATGACACTGCACCATCCTACCTCAGACTTCTAGTTCTTTCACTATCTTCAAGACAATCCCTTTTTCTCTTCTTTGGAAATGCCTTGACATAGGCATCATAGAACTCTCGAACAAACTTGTGTATATATGGGTGCTTAGCTTTTGTGAACTTCTCGAGCTTGTGGAATTTGATTGCCTCCTATATTGTGGGGTACTCACTTATAACCCCATCAGTAGAGAGTCACGCTACTCCAAAATTGTTCGTTCCCTATCTACCTTGAGCCTATTCAAAGCTCTTGGAGCTATAATTTAGAGAACACGTGAAGCACGTTTGGTGTCTTGTGAAGGGGACATCAGTTTTGAGTGGATATTCACCTGCTTCTTTGCAATATGCTTCCGCTCCTTTTTACCCCTGCTTGTAAGTGTCCAAGGGTTTGTTTTCTGGTCATTTGAGGCCTTAGAAGGTTTATTGTTTGAAAGGCCCGTTTGTTTCTTTTGAGGAGGAGGAGGAAGAGAGGACAATGTCTAACTCACTGTCAAAGTATACCACATTATTACCCTTTGTTCTCGCCATTACCTGCAAGGTATACATTAAAGCACAAGATTTGTGAAGGTTAGTCAAAATCGAAAGCACTTTCATTTATGTTTAAAAAATAGTCCTGAGGCTCGCCTAACAAGAAGGTGTATCACCCTACAGGATCAGCGAGCTCCGATGAGCTCACCAAAATGACCAGTAGCAAAATACTAAGGACTCTGGCACATAAGGTGGAGGCAGTGCCAATTCTCCGATTCATCGAGCTGGTCTTGGGAGCTAAGACATGTCCGTTGAAACTAACAATGCAAAAAGGAAATACCTGGGTATTCATGGGTGATGTCCTCTCCCACTCTAAGATACGCCCTATGGGTTCGGCGGTACTAAGACAAATCCGCCAAATGGAACATTTTCAAAGGTCATGCACATACTAAGGAATGCGAGCTGGGTCATACTCGGTGATTTACCTAACTTCCTTGGAAGGCTAACAAGCTCGCCAAATATGAAGTTTCAGCCCAGTGCCTAAATTTCACATACAAATCCAATATGCACAACAAATACAAGTTTCCCCTAAGAATTACATTCCACCTTTATGCTTTTCTACCCATGGGTACTCAGATTTCCCCTATTTATCACTAAGTGTTGCACTATGATGATTTTCCCTTAAGAAAGTAGTCACTCTATCTGTAATTGGAAAAAATCATGCAATGGATCAATAGTGAGATACCGACCCTTTACTCACATTCAATTAAGCATTGACCCAACAAGTATATCAACTCAATTTAGCATTCTAACCAACACAATCACGATTCACAATTTATACAACCATTCATAGTCAAAATCACATGGGTGCAATTAAAATTCAACAATATGACTCTACCCAACAAAATTAAGCACTTAATCTCAATTAAAGGGCTCAAGACCACACCCTATATACAATCTAAACACAAAATTATCAACAAGAAGTCCAAACACCAACCTTAATGCTAAAAATAAGCAAGAAACTGAGTAATCGGGGTTGTGTTGACTAAAACTCTAAGAAAATGCATTCATAGCAGTTTCAATACACTCACACCAGGCACATAATCACTCAAAATGCACAATGTAAGAGAGGGAAATTGTAACGGCTCCAAAATTTCAAAGTGTTTTAGTTTTTGAATTTAAAACAACCCTGGGCATTTTTATGTCAGGCCCATTCGATGCACTCACTAACATCACCCAACGCATTCGGCGTATCACCATCTAGAGCATAAGCTTGCTGAACATGCTTGAACAATGACCAAACCTAAAGGCTGATTCGGCAGACAGGATGTAGTCTGCTCTGTACACTTCAGCAAATCTCCCTTTGGAGCTCCAGTCGCCGATCTTGGCACTGCACTTTTTCACCAATTTAGCTTATAAGCCAGAAAAGAATTATTTTGGTTTATTCCTTCGGTGTATCTCCATTTTGGTATGGTATCGCCCAATCTTCCTTTATCTATATTTCAAACTCTTCTCCACCTGCACTTACCTCACACATTATTTGAAAACAGTAAAAATAAAAGAGAAGACTTAGGTTGCCTCCCAAGAAGCACGTTATTTAATGTTGTGGCACGACATATAGTACTCAAACTTGCCATTCATTCTTGGGGTTCTTGGTGGTATCACTAGGCAAAGTCTTCTGTGCTTTGGATTTAGATGAGTATCAATTTGACCCAGTTGGGTCTCCAGTTGCTTGATAGAAACTGAGTGAGAAATCACCATCTATGATATAGTGGCAAAGTCATTTTTCAATTACTTCAAAACCTTATCAAACCCTTCAACCTTGTTGTAGATCCTTGCAAACATTTCTTCAATATGACCTCCTTCAGACCCACTTGGTTCTTTTGGGCATGGATGAAAATGAAGAGGCACATACCTATGTTTTTCCATCTCCCTATCTCTCCATGGTCCAGCCCACCAATCATTCCATCCATTATATCTATCCTTGTTCCAACCATGGTTCCCACCTTGTTGATGATAATTGGTGTGAGAACCCCCCACTTGATTTCCCAAGAATTGAAATTTTTCATTATATAATGCCTCAAATTTGGCATCATCTGGGCACTACCAACTATTGGTTCCAACTGCATTTACTGACTTGGTTCCACCTCCCATGACATGTTTGGATAACAAATCTATTTGGGTCATCATTTTGACAATGTTCTCATATTTTTCATAGTCCCTCTCAATTTGTTCCTTAGATATACTTACTTGAAGAGTAAGCACCAATCCTCTCTATTGTGCCATGGTCGGTTAACCTTAGTCATATCATCAAGCAACAAAGAAGTCACCTCATATGGCTGTCTCATCAAACCAATATGGATGAAGTGATTAGCCGCACTCTTAATTTCTGAGTCAAGGCTGAAATAGAAGTATTGTAGCAGCAAATTTTCTGGGAAGCCATGCGTTAGACATTGTAAGAGTAGCCTTTTGAACCTCAGCCATGCCTAATGCAATGACTGACCTCCAATGCTCTCATAATTCTAAATTTGGTAACAAATATTAATCATTTTTTAGGGTGGAAAGAACCTCTTAAAGAATGCATTAGTGAGATCATCACATGAAGTAATTGAATAATTTGGCAACTCTGCCAACTACCTTGAAGCGTCTCCCGTTAAAGAGAACGGGAATAATCTCAATGTTATGAATTCTTGGGAGATACTTTTGAACACAAAAGGTCCACATACCTCCTCCAAATTCCTTGGTGTTCATAGGGATCTTCGTGAGCCAAACTCCAAATATTCCTTTCATTTGGAGAAATTGTATCATAGTTCCCGTGATGTGAAACACAACCCTCCTAGAGGGATTAAGATTTCTCCTATGGTCTGAACAACATTAATGTGTATGTCATTCAAATCACCCACATTTTCATTCTGACCATAGTAACTATCATTGTCACTTCCATGGTCACTCATCTTGTCAATCTCAAAGCATCTATGTATGAAATCTCCTTCCAGTCTAATTTATATGCCAGTCCAAAACAACATAATACCTTACTGTATCCTTTGTTTCAAGAATAGGGCAAATAAATCCCACCAGTAACCTCTCTTTAAAGAAAGTCATAAACATCAAACCTAAATTTCTAGTATTGAATTAATTACCCAGTCCGGTTAATCTCTTTCGAGCATCAATCAGAGATCGTAAGTAGTAATTGAGTTTGAAACCTTAACCCATTAGTTAAACCCATGGTAATTAGACCAAATTCATGTATGAACAACACAAAAAAAAGCATAGGACAGTACCCACTACATTAAATCAACACCCAACCCCATTAGAGCCCCCGTAGATCTTGGGGATTTGGCAAACTATCACAAAAAGTAAAAAAAAATATACCTTTCATCAAATCCGCAATGGGTGACATGAAATCAAGAAATAAAGAGCAAACCCACTTTGGATTCGACTTCAAATTGTCAAATTCAAGTTAAAAGTTGTAAAACCCCAAAAGCTAGAGAAGTGTTCTTCAAAGGTAAAAATGTTCTCTATCAATTTCTCAATTTATTTTCTGAACTCTCTTACAATTCTATTCTTATGGATATTTATACTTTCCCAAGATTTGATCAAAAAATCCAATTACTTACTATTCGGCGACATTAGTCGGGCTCGCTGAACTTGCTTGGCAGATCGCCCTTCGCTCCTCAACTCATCTTGTGATACTCTAGGCTTCAGGTGTTTGGATTTCAGTTGGCAAACTCATGGGAGTCAGCCTTTCACATTAGGCAAATCTTCGAATACGACCTTAGTCCACCGTTCAAGCTTCAACTATTTGCCTTGCACATTGTAACTTTGGGATGATTGTTCATTCCACCATTCTCACTAAGCGTGTAACATCCGGCAATTTGAAATAACGATGAAGAGGCTTAGAATTGGAAATAGTCATTTTTGGAAGGAATTTAAAAATCTGGAAATTTGGTTAAGTATGGGAAAAAGTGAATTTTTGGCCAAATTTGAGCAGTCATAACTCCTAGCTCAGGATGAGTTAAGTGTAGTTCCAGTTATGTTTACGAAGCTCGTGGAATGATCTTTCCAACGCCGTCGAGTTTGCTTGATTCGGAGTTTATATGTGTGAGTTATTCCCTTTGGAAGTTGGGCAGTTGGCAGGGAAATCCGTCCGGAAAATGTAAGGGTATTTTGGTCTTTTCCCTAACCAATTCTTTTGGTTATATTAGTGTGTTAGACTGATTTTAGATCAGTTTCTCCCATTTTTAAAAGGGTGAGAGCAAGGATTTGAGAGTGTAGAGGAGAAGAAGAGGAGAAGAAGAGGAGAAAGAGAAAGATCAAGCAAGGTTTCTTCGAAAGATCGTCATGGATATCGTCGGGGGTGATCCCTACTAGGTATGTGAGCTCATAGTGTTGGGGTGGTACTTTCCCCCACCCACCAAACTTGTTTTAATTTCAAAGAAAAGGTTGGTTGTGTTTGTTGAAGTTGTTGGTTGTGATTGGGTTGAAGTTCTTGTTGATTAGGGACATGATTTGGTTGTGTTTTTTAGTTGAATCTCTTGTATATTTGAGGGACTTTATGATTATTAGTGTTTGGGGTTGATCCTTTGAAGTTAGGGTGGTTTAGAGTTGGAAAAGGAGGGAGAAATGTCAAAGTTTTTCTGGGAAAAAGGCTGGCGCGTCGCGCCAGACAGCGCCCCCCAAAAGGGACTCTGAAGTCTAGCCCTTGGGGCGGTGCGCCTAGCAGAGCGCCAGCAGGCCCTCCCTGAACTTCGAGGGCTGGCGCTCCGCGTCTTGAAGAGCGCCAAGGGCGCCAAGTTTCCCCTTTCATTCCCCACTTTCTCATGCATGTTTCTTGGTAATGTACCTATGTTTCATAATTGTTTTCAACACTCCAAGGTACGTTTAAACGTCAAGAACTCGTCCATAAACATGTGATCATATACGTTGAATCCATAATTCAATTCAAGGCGAGTCAGGATCAAAGTCAAGTGAAGTTATGAAGTAAGTCAAACAAGTTTTCAAAGTTGTTCAAGAGTCTTCATTGAATGTTTTAACTTCATTTTAAGGCTCGAGTTTCAAGTTAAGTAAAGAGCTTTGAGTTTCAAGTAAAGTCAAGAGTTTAAAGTTGAGTTCATTTCTCAAAAGCTATTAGGAAACTAAGTATTCCCAAAGAAGTTTATGCATGTTTTTACATTTGAGTAAGAAAGGAACTATATTTTCCAAAAGAGCATTTGGGCTAAGCTTTGAGTAATTATCTCAAACTAAAGAAAGATGTGTTTAAAACACTTATGAGATAAAGTATTTTTGGGAGTAGTCTTGAGCACCGAGTTGGGGACACGAGTTCATACTAACTCAACTCTCCATAGGAACCATGTAGCCAACATGGGATTAACGGGTCATACTTTTTAGATGAGTCCGTAAGTTTAGCTAGTGGATCCACTTAGCATAGTTAGCTTCCTATATCACGGCAAGGTATAGGATTTTCCTTGGGCAACATGAGGTAAAACGTTATATCACCACTTAGTTTCCTAGTGGTGGTTATCGGTTAGAGAAACTCCCACAGTAGAAAATTGCATGGTTCCTCGAGGGGTTCTGCTTAGTATGGATGGGGGTATGGGACTTCATTCATACATTGCACAAGTAGACTTTGAGAAGAAACATGGTATTTTATGATATTATAAATATGATGTTGACGTCATGTTTTAAAGTAGTTTACAATCTTTATATATTGCATGTGTCTTATTGCTTTATATATTGAGTTCAGTCTTTCATGAGTTGAGCAGAGGTAAGGTAAGTGTTCTCTTGTATTCCTTTCAAGCTTAAGTTGTGGTTTAGCTTTCCAGCTCGCATACTCGTACATTCCATGTACTGATGATAGTTGGCCTGCATCTTATTATGATGCAGACGCAGGTACCCAGGATCAGCATCCGGCACTCCGTTGATCCATTTGAGCTCTTCAGAGTCAGTGGTGAGCCTCCTTACTTTCCGGAGGACTCAGTTATTTTGTTCTCCTAGTTTGTTTTATTAGGATGTTGCGGGGTCTGTCCCAACATCCATCTCAGTATTTTAGAGGCTTCATAGACAGTCAGTCAGTTAGTATTGAGTCTCTCATCTATGTATATATGTAAATATTTTATTTTGAGACTCGGCTGCCTTTTTGGCCATATATCATCAGTTGGGTTGTTTTATAACCTTGCATTGCTTTGAGTCATTCTGTTGAGTTAAGTTTCCGCTAAGTTAAGAAGCCAGGCCAAGGGTTCGCTTGTGGCCAGCAATGGTCTTCGAGTGCCGGCCACGCCCAGGGTGTATGCTCGGGGCGTGACAAAGTACATCGCCTTGTCTTCTGGAGTTCGCCGACCTTCCTTGGTAGCAACAAGTGCCTTGCACTGTAATATTGGGTGAGTTCATGCTCAGTAAGTGATTTGCACTTCATGCTAGGAGATCAACAATGTTCACTTTGCACTTCTTTTTACAGTTTTGGCCCTTCTTTCAAACATTAGTTCTTGCTTTGTCCACTTGCCTTCATAACTACAAATCGTCAGTATTGTATTATAAAAGGACAAATTAGGCATTAAGGACAAAGTATTGAGCTAAATGGACCTTAAATGAGTTCAAATCTACTACTCATTAGGAAATCATTTGCCTTATGCCCAAACTCATCACAGACAAAACAACCACGAGGACTTGAGCCCCACTAAAAGTAATTATAAGAGTCTCCACGCCCTCCTTGACCGGTCTGACTAGGCTTGGATCCACCACCACTATCCGAAATGTAAATAACAACCTGCACTTGTCTACCTTGATAAACTTATGAGCACTGGCCTGAATAATCTCTACCTGTGGATAAATGACCATTGAGTTAACCTTGGTGACAAAACCTTTTAGCACTACTACCCTGCCTAGCATGCCAAAAATTCTCAATCGTCCTGGCATGGTCAATAATACTCTAAAACGTACCACCTGATAACATAAGAGATAATGTGGCCTCCTGAAGATAACAGGCGAACCCTTTACCAACTTGCAAACCCGCTCAAACTCTATGGGAATACTCGACATGGAAAAATAGGACAACTCATGGAAATGAGCCTCATACTCAGAAATTGATAAGGAGCCTTTCTCCAATCTATCTAACTCGTCACTGCGCTGGTGTAGAAAGTTATAGGTCACAAACCTCTCAAGGAAAGCCTCAGTAAACTGCTCTCAACCCATAGCAGGAGAACGAAGTGGCCTACGAGCAAGAACTGATCTCCATCACTCCTTGGCCACTCATGAGAACTTATAAGAAGTATAAGACATCCTATGAGCCTCTAGAATACCAGGTTGAACAACCTATCGTGGAACTCAGTCAAAATATCATAATCCATCTCTCTAGCTGTGTCGTCAAACCTGAGAGGTGGCAATCTAACAAATCTCTCAAAACTCTTCTACTCGGCACAAACATGGTTGCACTAGCAGAATTAGGTAGATATTTCAGAGTTTCTAAAGAAGGCACTAAAGCTTAACCGGGAGTGTGAAATATCACATTTTCCCCCTAAACAGGCGGTTTTGTACCAACAACAATAGGAGAATCTACGGTACCTGGACGAATACTAGTAGGAGGGGCGCTATTCGATCTAGTCAATAATCGGACAATCAACTCCTGAGGCATATGAGTGTTGTCGTGAACCAAAGGAGGTTGGGTTGGGCCTCTCACCTAAGCCTACTTCTTAATAACATTATCATGCTCGACTATGGGTCCAGACGACACCTCACAAGCTCATCCTCGAGTAGATATTGCCTGTATCGCTTTGCCATGACCCCTAGCTCTACCATGTCTCCTATCTGACACACGAACTGGGGCTCTAGCAACCGGTACGACCTCACCCTATGAAGCACTGGCTCTAGTCCTCAATATCTAAAACAGAGAGAATAGATTAAAGGTACGTAACACTTGATATGAACAACTCGGACGATCAGAATCAAAGGAAAAATTCTCCTACTAGGTATCTTATAGTCTCTCTAAGATAGGTACGAACATCTACATACATATCCACAAGACTCTACTAGACACCCTAGTCTTTAACTTATGGAATCGATGAACCTAGAGCTTTAGTACGAATTTGTCGTGACCCAAAAGTAGAGGTCATGATGGCACATACCACAAAAACTCCAAAATGGTATGTAAACTGAAAGAAATATACATACGAGACTTCCAAAGGATAGTCAAACCACAAATTATAGAAAACCATCAAATAATATCCACAAAATGTTGTAGGATAAATTTAAAGAGCATCTAATAAAATATGGAATTTGAAATACATCTCAAGTCTTTGAAAAAGATTAAGACTTTAAGCATTAGATGAAGACTAAGAGAGATTCGGAAATATGATCTCACCAGAACTCCGAAAGGGAGAACTCCACCGGATCCAATCAACTGCTACGAGGCTCACCCTGACTAGGATCTGCATCAAAGTGATAATAGAAGTAGGGGTGAGTACAATTGAAACGTACTCTGTAGGTTTGACCAACTGAGTAAAGCAACTAAACAAACATAAGAAGTAAACTATGAACACTTTCAACTGTACAGAGAAAAGTCCCATTCCGGCAATGGTGTTGCCAATTTATTTAGAACAACACGAGTAAAGTAAACATCGAAGGAGGCAAATAATAGTAAATCAGAAAACAAATAAGTAACACAACAGAACAAGATTGTCTAACATAGTGCAATGGGATGATGTGGTAATACCAAGATCCTTGCACAACCTATCATATACACCTTTCCGAGACTCTAGCTTTTAGACAAAGACCCATGGGGGACTCGCAGTCTATATAGCAATCTCAATATCTCAATATCTCCTTAGCTTGCCACCTCAGCTTTGTCATGAATTTAAGTAAGGTATTACATTTTCTTTCTAAAAAAGATGGTATTTCTCCACTTTCTCAAATTTTCATGAACAATAATATGTTGCATGAGGATGAATGCATCACCACACATTTAACACAATGAATAATCAGTTCATTAAGAGTTAAAAATAGTACAAACTAAATATCCTAACTCAGGCATTTCAATGTCAAAAATAAGGCATGTCATACTGCCCCACGCTCGGGCAGTTACTCAAATATCACAGACTTTCCACAACAGTTAACACCATCACACAAGCCTTCACACATGCTAAACATCACAATAAGGCATCAACTGAATTAAAATAGGAAAATCAAGGCTTACTAGTTCTAAAACCCATACCATTACTCATTTCATAGTGGGCTACCTAAGAACATGTTAATTAGTCATATGAGTCTAAAAGAGAGATAACCAAACCTACCTCAAGACCGAAACAATACTCAAACAATTCTACTAGAGCAAATCCTAAATGACACGCTAATTGAAATGATCCTCAACTATCAAGAATGGAAAGAGTTCATCAAAAGGAACTCTATGATACTCATATTTCTAGGTTTTGAAATCAAGGGTAAAATAGTTCAAAAATCTCATTGGAAATTTAAAAGGAAAAAATAGATTTTTTGTTGAAAGTCAAGCCCCACAAGCCAAGATGGATTCATGGATTAAAACCACATCAAAATGCCATTTCACCAATTTTAGGGGAAGAACCCAAAACTCCACTCTAAAATAAAGGTTTAAAAGTGTTTTTGGAAGATAAAAAGAATAAGAAAAGGGAGCTTGCCCACACAAGAAATCACTAATCAAGAAAGAATCGCCTCCCAACTCTCCAAGGGTTTGAAAATGGTGGAAATGGGATTTTTGGAAAAAAATCCAGAATTTCTGTTTTTCCATGTGAAATTTATTCATCTTGATTGCGAGCCACTAATTCTCGCGATCATGAAAGACACGGGAGAATTATCGCGATCGCGAGACACCTTGTCCGCGAAGGCTTAGAAAAAAGGAATTCATCGCGAATGTGAGCCTATGGGCTGCAATCTTGAAGGTCATTATGAACTGTCGAGAATCGCTCGAGGTTCGATAAAAATAAATTTGACATTCTAACCCACTAGAATTAACATTCTCGACATAATGGAATCATTGGATTTCCGAAAAGAGGTCAAATAATGGAATTTCCCTCCCAGACCACTCTTAAGGCTAAAACTCAACTTTTCACCCAAGTGCCTCAAAACTCAACATAAGGCCTCGAAAGCCTTACCAACCGCCTGACTAGCTCAAACCCAACGTTCCAGATGCGATGGAAATTAAAAAATTCCCATCCAATGCTCGGAACTAAAAATATTGACCGAAGTCAACCTATCAAAAATTCTCAACTCAAGAGGGGTCAAACTACAAAAAACACACCGGATCGCATCAAGGACCATACCAACCATTTTTGAAACACAAACTAAGCATGAAAACTGTGAGAGGAAGTTAAAATGGTAATTTTATAATTAAAATCAAATTCATAAGAAATGAGACATTACGGTACGAATCCAAATCATCTTAGTAATACTAATGATGAGTCCTCATCTTTCGAGGACATGCTTTACATTACATTCATTATAGTAATTTCAGTTTCACACAGTTAGAGTTAGTTAGGGGCTCTTTCTAGAAACTCATCTTAGTAGACACTTCCTTAGTGTAGCTTCAACTTATGTTTAGTTAGAACTTGTTATTTTAGATGTTTAAGTTTAATAAACTTGATTTTATTTTGCTTCCATATCAGTATTTTGGTAATCCATGTATGTATATCTTAGTGTCATGCTAAATCATGGTTTAGCTTAGGGCCACTTGTAGATATATGAGCACGTGTTATGGTAAGGGAATAGTCTCGGGTCATGACAAAAAGGTTATCTCTATTGTGGCCTTCATCTTGGTTGAGTCCTCTATGGTGAGAAACTTACTGCTATTACAGTTCTTAGCATAGTTGAGGATGCTACATTTCACTATGGAGGAGAGGACCCCGCTGTGATGAAGCATGACAATGGCTCTGGGAGACTTTCCAAGTTTCCCCATTTCACAACACACTTAAGATTTTCAGATAACATAGAAATATCTCAAGTAGAAATTGCTATAATTGAAGTTTTACTAATCACTTTTTTAATTATAAAAAGTTTCTATGAATCACTAATTCTCTCAACTAACATAATATAAGTTCAAAACCAACAACACTACATCACCGTTCAAAGTTGAAACCTAAAGCCCACAACACGTGATCTTTGTGAAACACTAGTCTAGGTTGAAATATTTACAAGTCTCAACCTAAGCAATTTCTACCTAGATACTTCAATTTTTGACAACTTTTGTAGAGACATAGCACATCTTCGTTATAATATGTATATTTTTTAAAATTTATATTAGGAAATACAATAATATTTTCGTACTTGTGGGTTTTATTAGATGTCATGACTCAAAATTCAAATGTAATGATGAGAACTATACAAATCCAATAATAAGTATGCTAACTCTTCACTCAAATTGTATATCATGTCAACATGTAGAAGTAACAAAAATAGAGAAAATAATCTCTTGATGTAAACCTTTCATAAAATATTGTTAGAAGTTTGAAATGACAAACATACACGCAAGAATTAGTGTAAGTTGTACAATAGCATCCAACGACATAAAAAATCAACTTCAAATATGCAATATAGTCTGAAATAATTACAGAATATTAGGGTGAGTGTCAAACATGGAAAGGAGATAAAAATCATAAAATGACCATAATGGTCATTATATGAACTAAGTTTAGGAGGCCTTTGCTATTATAAAGATAATATAAAAATATTAGATCTTTCATAGTTTTTCTTTTTCTTTTTGATAGTTTTTTAGGGAGATATTGGTCTTGTTCATTGTTGATGTGTTTACAGTACTCTTTTTCTACACTTTACATCAAAATCTCGAAACATCGATAAGCTATGATCAAACAACCTAATAAGTAGGTTGACCGGAAAAAGGGGTTAGTAAGTTACAATGCTAGTGTGATCCATCGATATTTTGAGAGAGGGAAGGGTGGAGAAGCGAGTGATTTTATTGCATGACCTTACTAGTTGGTTTCTTATATTATATGGTGGGCGTCGGGTTGACCGATGATGCCGACCAGAACGTTTGTTTGTACGGATACTATGTCTTTTTACATAGTATAGTTGCAGGATCGGTGAGGTTTCATTAGGTGAGGATGAAGAAAGTCTCTAGCAGCTTCTATTCTTCCTTCCGCATGGTGGGAGCTGTGTCTTTTATATATCATGTCCAGTTGTACCTGTTTAGACTAGATCCTTGGGAGTGTTAATTGTTTTACAAGTCTTAACTCGAAATTGTTTTAATGGTTTTTAATTAAGAATTTGTTATTATATTTATTTCCATTTATTCAAATTTCCGCATGTTTTAAATTATTGGGGTATGAGGGTTCTCCTACTTAGGTGGTAGTATGTAGGTGCCCGCACGGCCCGGTGGGTTGGGTTGTGACAAATTGGTATCATACCCCAGGTTACCGGTCTCCCAGTACAAGATCAAAATACGGACTAGACTCTTGCAGATTGGTATGTTGACGTCCACATATAATCTTCAGGAAGCTATGAAGCATTCTAGGAAATTGTCTCATCTTTTCTCTCCTTTCGTGCGAGTGTCGCTTGTGGTATGAGTTGAGTCTAATTGGTATCTCCCGATTCTAATTGGTATCTAAACAAAGTGGACCGGATGTCGTGGTCACGACTGAAGGAACACAAACAAGGTAAATTGGAACCGTGAAGGTTCCAATTGGTATCTGGCCCTAGGGGCGGTATAAATGCATGGATGGTCAGTAATGGTCATCCATGGAGTAAAGTAGCTAATTAAGAAATTGGTTTTGTCTATGAATGCATTCTTTTTGTTATTGAAATTAACTATGAATGTAAAGTTGAACTTGTTGGGTGTGATTGTGTGTACTATAAATGTGTGTTTGAAACTTGTTATGTGCAATGTGTTGGCCAATTGGTTTAAATTATGTAAGTTCTAAATGCTCGGGTATCGTGGAACTCGTTGCAAAAAGAAGGTCCTGACTAGAAATCGATGAAAGAGTGAAATAGACTACGAGGCGATTTATGAAGAAGATATGGACGTGTCTTGTGCTTGTGTAATAGCCGCGTGAATGTTTGGGTGTATCCTGGGGGTGTGTGGGTTGTGGTGCTGAATTAACGGGAACGAATTGGTTCGTGTATCATGGGATTGACTGGGTGTAGACAATGATTTTCCTAGTGTGTGGAGTATTCTAAAATTTTCGGGTAAAGCTGGGAACCTTTGGGAAATTCTAGAAAAGTGAAAATCCCAGAAAAATCTTGGCAGAGGTTTTGTTTCAGCACTGACCGCTGGGGCGGATAATTCCCGACAGGGTGGGACCTCCAGAGCGGGATGAAGCGAGGCAGAACCTCAGCCTGCCTCCTTGGCCTTTCTAAAGCTATCCATAAGGCCTCAGATGATATCCGAACCAATCCCGACAACCCAAACAGTGTTCAGCAACAGAAGCAATAGATTATAACACCTTAATAATTAAATATAAGGCTGCACTAGACAGAAAAAACTAGCATCCATGTTCTTATGAAACTTATGAAAGTGAAAGATAAAAATAGAGTTGTCTTAAAATTTACAAGCCGAAAGGGCGAATAAGCAAATCAAGAACCCTGCGACCGAGAGGTATCGGTGTTGGAGTCTAACTCCTCCGGGGGTACCAGGCCTATTATGGCCTCCTCTAAACTAGAGAACTGATAGAAATCCCCTTTCTCCACTATGAGAATCTCCTGCCCAGGAGAATCACAAGTAAATGTGATCTTCACTACCTTCCTAATCCGAACCAGCAGACGGTCCCTCTCCAGACCTTTCCCCCTCTCCCGACGCAACTCACGACGGAGAATCTCCAGTTCTAGGGCAGTGTGGAGGAACCGGGGTGGTGGGAGTGATAGGACACCTCATCCTCCTCTACCTGTGCTGCCGAAAATGGGGGTTGAGACACAGTAAGACGAGTGTCGTCACCTCTCTCCTGATCCGACCCCACAGCCGCCTGGCTGTTGTTAGCCCTGTCGGTCCTCCTCCTCTTGTTCCTGGACGTACAAACCTATCTAACCAAAAGAGGATAAAAGGGAGGGATCCATGGGAAGTACCTCATCAGTATCGATGAGCGGCACTCCTACCTGCTTGTACAGTGCAGTGATAAGACCAGGTAGGAAGAATGCTTTCTTGTTACCCCAGTAGAACATCTTCCACTCAAAAATAGTCTATGCCCCGACATTCAACTCAATGCCCTGTATAGCGCAAGCCACCCCCAAGGCCCGAGGAAAGCTCACGTCGGTGCGGTTGCCCGACAGGCGAATCCTCCTAGTGACCAAGTGTAGCCAGCTCTTAGCATTAGGTGACCAATTCGTGCTAGTAATACCCTCTGCAGTATCCTAGTAGACATGATCCCGGTGCATAGGCTCGACCAGAGTGTCTTTCAGCCACTCCAGATCCATCTCCCTCAGCTTGGCCTCTTACTCAGCATTCGAGACCTCCGACACCTCTAGAGCCTCATTAATGGCAGTAGCATTAAGGGAAATGTCCACTCCCTGGATATGGATGATGGGGCGAGGGTCGTCCCATCACACAGTAGGTAGGATGGCGTAGAAATTCCTCACCCAAGTAGAACGTGCATCTGGGGGAGCCTACCTAAACTTCATCAGGCGAGCATGAAATGCTGGAGCCTTCTCCTCTAGCTTGTGCAACACAAAACCTTTCTCGCAATGGAAACCCATGTTGCAGTTGTCATGATGCCTTTCTCGAATCACGGAATCGGGGAACCAGATGAAGGGTAGGTTTTTCTTTATTTTGACCTGCTATTTAGAGAGCCTGTAATAAGTTAAATGTAAGTTAGAACATGAGGGGATAGTCAGACTAAGGCTAAAATAAGAAGAGAGAAAGTTATGTGCTAAGGGTGCAGGCCATTTGTCTGGCGCATCCCGCCATAGCGGCATTATGAAGGCCGTCATAGAGGGATGAAGGTCTCCATAAAGGCATTTATCTGGGATGAACACCAGGTGTGATAATGACACCTTTTCATCCTAAAACCTCAAATTTCAACAGAATTTCAGCAGATCAGAGTATATAAACTACCCTAGAACCTAAATAAGCAATTATTTCGGCGAAATAACTCCTAAATGAGGCCTAAATTCAAGTTTTACACCAAAAGACCCTTCAACTTCCCCCACCCATTTTTGTATTAATTTAGCCGTATTTTTACGAAATCCTTACGCCCAGGAAGTTGTGGGAACGTTGGGGATGTAAGGAAAGTACCCATGCTACATTTCTCTAACAAATCGAGCAACTTATGTGCATTTTACAAAAAGCTACCCCAAAACCGTCTATTTTCGATCAGTTAATCATCATGCAATTATTATTAATCAAGAAATGAAGTAAAGAGTGTAAGAGACGAGAAGTTTACCTTGATTCGACGTTCCAAGCGATTGAATTGAGATGTTTTTGGGAGAGAGTTTGAGAGAATGGGAAGGAAATGGGGAAAATGTTCATTCCCCCCATTACTATTTCCCGATCTCCCGCCTCAGCGGGAGATCCTCACCAAAGTGGCCCCTCCCCAGCGGGAGGGTTGTCGCCCTGGCGGGGCAAGCTGTGTAAAAGTCAGGATGCAAGCGTCTTCGAGCATTGCGTCATATCCCTAACCGGCCTCTTAAAGTATAGAACATGTCGTGAATCACGTTTGTTAAATTAAAATCATCCCCATCAGTGTCTTGGGAATAGACCAAGTTTTTAGACAAAATTTATACAGGTAGAGTGCGTAATGACCCGTGCACTAGTTGTTCGAGGATGAACGAGGGGTAAATTGGTATCTATTGTAACGACCCGAACCGCCATTATTTAGGAGAAACAAAAATCTGGAAAAATTTTGGGCTATTATCCCGCCAGAGCGGGATAGTTGCCGCTAGGGCGGGGTAAGTTGGCTCCAAGGCGGCATAGGCGAGACAGAATGCAAATAACACAAAATTCTATTTTCTCCTTCTTCCTAAAATACCTAAATTAGTTGTAAAACACCCTAGAAACCCTCAGAAAGCTTCTCTAAGCTTGGGAAGGAAGGAGAAGAATATTTCTAGCGTAAGGATGGTGAGATCTTGTGGATTCTTGGTAAAATTCATTGTCATGTCATCTGGAAAACAAGAAAATTATCTGCAAATCCTCCGTGTAGCTTCTTGGCGCCCAGGTAGGCTAGGTTTATGAATTGAGTAGTTATAAATCTGTGTTCACTACATAATATATGTAAATCAATGGTAGGATTATGCATAGGCCCTCAAGCACAAAAAAAAAAGGTTAAATACTAGGATGAAGCCTTAGATGATGATCTAGGGTAGGTAATGCTTGTGATTCTATGATTGTGTGATGTATTTTTGTTCTTGCTTCATTATGATACATGTATGTATATGAATATTACATTATTGATCACACTTGTTGTAGTGAGATAGATGAATGATGATTTCCATGAAATCATGACTTAAATGTATGATCTTAATGATATACTTGTGATTGTTATTGTGGTGTGTTGAATGGATCAGTTGCCACGTTTCATCATAACTAACTAGGATCGGTTGCCACGTTCCCGCATAATTATGGGATTGGTTTCCATGTTCTAGCATAAACATGGGATCGGGTACCACGTTTCGGTATGCTAACTGTTTGGGTTTGGGTTCCATGAGAGAACCAATTATTTGATGTAATTGTGTACCTGGATAATGTGAATTTGAACATGGTTCGTAACGCTAATTGATATCGTATTTCTTGGAGTTGTGTTACGATTATGGGGTCTCATGCTTGGTTGTTTTTTTTTTATGTTGGGTAAACTTAGTAAGTATTTTGATGAAAGGCGAAACGGAGGTGGGGAGTAGGCATCTCGAGAATTGTTAATGTTCAAGTAAGGGAGTCGCGGGTTGTATTGGCAAGGAGTGGGGGTGATGTACGTGTTGTAAGTGCTTAGGAGGATTTCACCTTGGAAAAAGGGATTGTGTTTAAGGGTTAGGAAGTGTGACGAAATGTAACATGTGGCAATGACGGGGTAATATGTAGAGGAAGTAAGGGTTGCCGCGATCGGTTAGTTAGAAGGCTGGTAGTTGTACTTGCGGATTATCTATGTGTTAGAATGGTTAGGCTATGATCAAAGAAACTAATAAGTAGGTTGACCGAAAAAAAGGGTTAGTAAGTTAGAGTGCTAGTGTGATCCGTCGGTGTTTTGAGAGAGGGAAGGGTTGTGAAGCGAGTGGTTTTATTGCATAACCTTACTAGTTGGTTCCATATATTATGCGGTGGGCATCGGGTTGAGCGATGTTGCCTACCAGTACATGTGTTTGTACTGAAACTACTCTTGCTATGTCTTTGGAAATTGTCTGGTTTCAGGATCGATGAGGTTTCATTAGGTGAGGACGAAGAAAGTTTCGAGCAGCTTCTATTCTTCCTTCCACATGGTGGGAGTTGTGTCTTTTATTTATCATGTCCAGTTGTACTCTTAGTAGCTCCTATACCTTTTTAGACTAGATCCTTGGGAGTGTTAATTTGTCACGACCTAGACCGTCGTGATTGGCACCCACACTAACACTCCAGTGGGAGAACCACTACTACAACCCAAACCAATCAATTGATCTAAAAACTAAGGCATTTAAGTATATGAAAGCAGAAATAATAGCTAAAATTGAAGTTCAGATAAACTTCAACAATGATCTAACAACTAACAATGCGGAAGAAATAACCTAGAACCTGAAAGTCAATGTACCAAAAATCTAACAATGAACCAAGTCTAAACAAGAAGGGATGCAACCCCAATCTAATCAACTAATCAACTCACTAGAACAAATGTCTAAGTCCGAAAATGGTGGACATAGACGAAGGAGAATTTCATGGCAACCCGGAAGAGTTGGCTCACCCTTGAATTCGAACGACGATCACTGATCTCCTAAGCGAGGTCTGTTGGTAGCCACTTGAAGATGCCCTGTACTCAACAAAAATAAGAGCAAGTGCAGTATCAGTACACAACCACAACGTATTGGTAGGATCACGCGGCTATCCCACTAAGTGCAACATTAGCAAGTCAAGACAACATTATAATCAAATGCATATATATCAACTTATACAATATTATCAACATTTACGAACAACGAACAACTTCACATTTTATATCAAATCATTGGTCCCCTCACGGAACCCAAACCCAAATAGTTAGCATATCAAAACGTGGTATGCGATCCCATAATTATGCCGGAACGTGGCAACCGATCCTATAGTTACGCCGGAACGTGGCAACCGATCCAATTTAGTTATGCCGGAACGTGGCAACCGATCTATTCAACACACCACAATCACAATCACAAGTATATCATCAAGATCATATATTTAAGTCATGGTTTCATGGCAATCATCATTCATCTATCTCATTTACAACAAGTATGATCAACATTGCAACATTCATACATATACAAGTATAACAATGAAGCAAGAACAAACATACATCACACAATCATGGAATCACAACCATCACCTACCTCGAAACAAGCTTGAAACCCTAAGAAACTTGATCCTTCCCTTTTCAGATTCGTTCCGCTTGTTTTTCGTCTACAAACAATCAATATAACATGAGAATCAATAAATAATCACTAATTACCCAAATTACTAACAATTCTATGAACCCTAGATCATACCCATGATCCCAATTATCCAATTTAAGGTGTTTCCATCATAGAATCTATAACAAAACCCTCCCTCATCAATTTCCATTACGTTCTACCGATCAAAAAAATGGATTCGGGGAGTGAAAAACTTACCTTTAGCCTCAAGAATGGTGAAAAACGAGTAGAAATCACCTGGGGTTCATTCCTTATCTCTAAAAGTCGAAAAGTGCATAATGAGGTCGTTTAGGGGTTTATTAACGACTTTAATTCTCGTCGAGCCTGCCACATCGGCCGTCACCCTACTGTAGTGGCCCCACCAGAGCGGCAAAACCCAGCGCCAAAGCGGGTTATGCGAGACAGAGAGCTATTTCAAGAATTCCAAGATTCCCATTTCACAACACACCTCTAACCACAACGACGCTAAAAAAATACCCTTTACGGCAAGATTGATTCCGGGAGTTCTACTCACCCGAATTTAATTTCGTAAAGTCGTTTGGATTTTTTAACGAGTTATCTAACTACTCATGTAATCAAAATTATAAATGATTCACCCGATTGTTATCAGATTTACCTGCACCTTGATGACTCCAATTTCGTCCAAATCTAGACAAGGTTGGGAAAATCCAAATACTACGAAAATGTTTTTCCGGCCCCAAATTTTCCCTCATTGGCTTTTCTATAACGATAGAAAGATGTCGTTACATAATTACTTTACAAGTCTTAACTCGAAATTGTTTTAAAGGTTTTTAATTAAGAATTCTGTTATAATATATATTTCCATTTATTCAAATTTCCGCATGTTTTAAATTGTTGGGGTATGAGGATTCTCCTACTTAGGTGCTCGCACGGCCTGGTGGGTTGGGTCGTGACAAAAACGCAACATAGTAAAACCTTTAAAGAAGAATCATAAATCATAAACATAGTCACTGCCTCTTAAAATCATAATAAAAGCTTCATAAGACCTTTAAAAGCAATTTAGTTCGTTTTGTAGGATATATACTATAACCAACATAGACCACGTGAGTTATAATGTCAAAACGGGTGTCTTGCTCCCACACCGAAATAAATATTGTTGCTTACCAAGGCAAATACCTTAAACTTCTAGCCTCTGTGGATCCTCTGGCTATGTCACGACAATCCTACGGGGACACATAGTTAGGGACAAGAATATTGCTACTAAAGACCTGACATCTACTAACGGGAGAACCTCCATCTCAATGTCCTCTCGGTGTTAAGTAACGTCCCAATGAAATTAGTCATAAACATAATCATATAATCATATATAGAAAAACACAATCAAGTGACTAATCCAAGTTTAAATAATCATAGAGTAGCACCTTAAAGCATGTGTGGGAATATCATTCACCAATCATAGTTTCTTAGTATGATAAAACCTTTCACAATTTCATTGATGCTCATCTCAAAACAACCTAGATCATAAAACATTTCTTTTCATAAATCATGCAGAACTTTTATGAAAACATCATTCATATTCATAGATTCATAACTTCTTCATAAATTCATGTCTTTAAGAGTTCATAGTCAAAATAATAGAAATTTCATGGGTTTATGTGAAATCAATGGGAAAGCATGAAATTGAGTCAAAACAATAATATTTTTTTACTTGTGGGTTTTATTAAATGTCATGACTCAAAATCCAAAGCTAATGAATGAGAACTATACAAATCAAATAATAGGTATGCTAACTCTTCACTCAAATTGCATATCATGTCAACATGTAGAAGTAACGAAAATAGCAAAAATAATGTTTTGATGTAAACCTTTCATAAAATATTATTAGAAGTGTGAAATGACAAACAAACACACAAGAATTAGTGTAATTTGTACAATAGCATCCAACCACATAAAAAATCAACTTCAAATATACAATATAGTCTGAAATAGTTAAAGAAAATTTGGGGGAGTGTCAAACATGGAAAAGAGATAAAAATCACAAAATGACCATTAGGGTCATTATATGAACTAAGTTTAGGAATCATATTTTTCTTGTCACTAAAACTCTTTTCGAACAAAAATTAAATTTTATTTCTTATTGAACATTACTAGTAGCTTGTAACTGGCGACTAGATGAAAATACTTTTTGACTCTTTACTTTCAAGAACAAGATTTAAATAGTTTGAGACCAATTGTCAGATGTTTTGTAATAGTATTATTTCCAAAACAAAACTTAACATTAAATAAACTATTATTTCAAACATTGAAAATTTAAAATTATACATCTATTTTGAAGTTGTCAAAAAAATGATATTTCAAAATCCTCCTCTCCAAAGTAGAGTGCATCAGATTACAAGAGTTGTACAACTAATCAATAAAAGGTCAATTATAAAGATTCATGCAAGAAATAGAAGTAAACTAAATGAATCCATATGAAAAAAGGATATTACATCATACCAAGAATATTATTAACAAATGGTGATGCTTTTTGGTTTAGTTTTTGTTATAAAAACTCATGCTTTAACCCAAATCATCATACAAATTGTTTAATACTTCACCCCATTGAAAAATCTTGAGTAATGGAGGCCTTTGCTATTATAAAGATAATATAAAAAGTATTAGATCTTTCATAGTTTTTCTTTTTCTTTTTGATAGTTTTTATGTAGATATTGGTCTTATTCATTGTTGATGTGTTAATAGTACTTTTCTCTACACTTAACATCAAAATAACAAAACATCGATAAGATGTGTTAAAATAAAATTTACGTGAACACATTGAGACTGAGTTTTAATATAATTTCTTCGGAATGTGTGTTTCTAGCGTAAATTATAACTAATATATATATATATATATATATATATATATATTAAGTTTTCTCTTTTTTCATCTACATCCTTATCATGGATTAATTATATTTCTTTGTTCTCTCACTTGATTTAAGTAAGACTAACTCCTTAAATGTAACTTACTTATTTACAAATGAAGAATCACGATGGTACATCAATAAAGAGGAGGTCAAAACTGATGAAGAATGTTTAATAAAATTCCACTATGAATATAGTATCCTTTGTATAGATATTTTATCATTTAAATTGAACCAATGATTCACAAAGTTAATCATAATAACTACTTATTTTCAAAAAAATTCCAACTACATTGAGTAGAATAGCAATCTACCTTCATCTTTGTTTGAAGAAGGTCCACTTATGGCTATATATAGTAGAATAACGGGCTTCCTTCACCTTTGTTCGAAGAAGCTCCGGTAATGGTTGATCCACTATCAAATGTCTTTTGGTCTAGAGGAATAATGAAGACTAAATGGGTACACCAAAAATATATATAACAGAGATTGTTAGTCAAAGACTATAACAAAAGATCCATAAAATAATTCTCATCCAACAAGACATAATAATGAAATGGGTGGTTGTTGGCGAACAACCTTGTGTGCTAACGTTTATGAACTACGAAAAATGTGATTCAAGGCTAATTTTTTGTGGACCAGTCCCAGTTACATTTGTGGTAGTCCAAAAGCATCATCATACAAGGTTGTAAATTAAAAGATATTTACACCCTATAATTGATGTAAAATATTTCATAAAATGCTATAAACACATAAAGCGAATATTCAAATCAATCTTTCAACCTACAAAAATACTAAAAAAAACAACATGAAAAACTGATTATCAGTGCTTCTATCTGTATAATAACAAAGGCCTCCATTCTTCTATTCTTTTTAATAGAGTGAACTGATTATCATTCAGTGAAGTACTAAGCTAGATAGTATATTGTGTTAAAGCATAGAAGTTTTAATTTATAGCAAATAGAAGAAGAAAATAACAAGTTTAGTCAATAATATTATTAATATGATATCATATCATATCTTTCACATGGATTCTTATAGTTGAATGTATTTATTGCAAGGATATTTGCAATCTACTTATATTTACTTCTAGACTACTTCTTTTATTTCTGGAATATTTCATTTAATTTATTACACTCAATTTTGGAGGTTAAATTCTCAAATATTATTTTTTTGAAATTTAATAGTAGAGGAAATTTTTTGAATTTTTTTAAAAAAAATAATATGCTTTATTCAATATTAAATTTTCTATTGGATAGAATACTTTCATCAAATTCTTGTTGATGTAGTACAGAGTATCGTTGCTTTTCTCATGACCCAACTGACCGTGATTAACACCCACATTAACCATATAATTGGAGAACTATCGAAAAATAAGAAACTAGGCCACTATAAGACAATCTAACAAATAACTAATAATTAAATCCAACTGAGTTTTATGAATAAAGTCAAGGTAAATTACTGAACTAATTCAACATTTTTCATGACCGAAAGAATACCCTAGATGTGACATATCATATAAGACCCCGAAAGTCCCTACACAAGCCACTTCACATGCATATAAAGAGCGAAAGTCTACTCATAGTTTTGACAAGTCAATCTAATACATCAAAGAATTGACCGGGACTTAACCCATACACCATCTACAACTTTTGAAAAATAAAGACATATAAAAAACAAAGTAGAAATGGCATGTTCCTTAGAACATGAGGACTCACCACATCTTCAACCTTGAACGATCAACTAGCTACGAACCGGAGGAGAGGAAGCATCACACCCCACATTATTAAACAATGTAGGAACAAGTATGCATAATTAGTACATGGAATGTACTAAGTATGAGGTATATGCATAAAAACATAAAACATGATCATAAAAGGACAAAATGGGAAAACATGATATGCATGACCAAGCTAAAGCACAACATAGTAAAACCTTTAAAGAAGAATTATAAATCATGGACATGGTCAATGCATCTTAAAATCGTAATTAAAGCTTCATAACACCTTTAAAGTCACTTTACTTCATTCTATGGGATATTTACTATTAACCAACATAGACCACGTGAGCTATAACCTGGAATCTGGTGTGTTACTCCCACACCGAAAAAAGATGCCCTTGCTAACCAAGGCAAATACCTTAAACTTCTAGCCTTGGTGGATCCTCGTGTTATGTAACTTAAGACAATCCTATGGGGACACAATGTTTGGGACAAGCAGATTGCTACTAGAGACTCGACCTCTACTAATGGGAGAGCCTCCATCTCAATGTCTTCTTGATGCTAAGTAAAGTCCCAACGAAGTTAGTCATAAACATAATCATGTCATCATACATGGAAAACACAATCAAGTTACTAATCTAATTTTAAATAATCATAGAGTATCTCCTCAAACCATATGTGAGAAAACCTTTCACTAATCATGATTTCTTAGTCTGAGAAAACCTTTCACGATTTCATTGATGCTCATCTCAAAACAACCTAGATCATAAAATATCGCTTTAAATAAATCATGCGGAACTTTCATGAAAATATCATTCATATATTCGTAGTTTATTCATAATTCATGTCTTTAAGAGTTCATAGTCAAAATCATAGAAATTTTGATGGGTTTATGTGAAATCAATGAAAAAAACATGTAATTGAGTCAAAACAATCATGATAAGATCAAATTCAAACAATTGAGTCAACACAATTAGAACTCATGATGAATTGAATAAAAAACCTAATTAAATTAATGAATTTAAACTTGAAGAATTAATAAATCTTTGGGGCTCAATGTGTAAATGGAATCCAGTGATGAAACTGTAACGACCCAAGCCTACACCCTGAACGTGGCCGGCACTCGAGAACCATTTCTGGTCCCCAAGCGAACCCTTATCCTCGCTGACTATAAGGGAAATACTAACTCAAGCATACATAAGCATAAAATTGAAAAAATGTTTAAAAACAGTTTACTGAATCTCAAAACTTCGCTGAATATACTGAGTATGAAACATAAGTTTTACATAAAACATCTGAAACTGAAAGAATCTCCAAAGAACTACTACTAACAACTCATAAAACTGGAGTCCTCCGAAAGTAAGGAGGTCTTTCTCAAAAGCTGACGAGCAGATGAAAGTGATCTCAACGGGCTCTTGTTGAGGATCCTAAGAACATGTATCTGTAGCATTAAAAGATGCAGGTCGAATGACATCAAGATATTGAATGTACGAGTATGTTATATAGTTGTAAAACAAATAACTGAAAGAAAGGACTAGAATAGATAACAATGTACTCAAGCTCAATGCAAAGAAATAAAGGAGTTAAATCATTTAAAAATTTACAAAATGCTTTCTCATCTCTGAACTCAACATAATAAGCAATATGTAAAAATACACTTTAATTCTATTGGGAGATTCTCTAACCGATAACCATCACTATGAGCTACATGATGATACACCGTCTCTCTAACACTGTCAGAACTGTCCTATACCTTGTCGAGGTATAGAATACCTCAACTAAGTGGATCCACTTAGCTATGCTTAAAAAGCATTAAGGAATCATCTTAAAAGTATGACTCTTTACCCATGTTGGCATACATGGTTTATGAGGATTCGAGTTGTCTGAACTCGTCCCCATATCGGTGCTCAATACTACTCCCTATAATATATACTCATGCTTATATGTTTAAAAACATAACTCTTCCTCTGATTTGAGATAATTTCTCAAACTACCCTCTTAAATGAGGTAACTGCTCTTGAAATATCTTTTGAACTCATAACTCATTTAGAAATCTCAGTTTCTCTTTTATCAATGTAAAAATTGATACCTATGGAAATACATAGTCCCCTTATATTCTAACTTACACTACTACAAATGGGCCGTTTAATGGCAATAAAATACAACATTAGCGGCAATAATATTTGCCGCTATAGCATGTACCATCCAATGGTCTTTGGCTGGCAATGCTGGGGTCAGCAAAGGCTTTCACGGCCATTGTGCGTAATGATGGTAAAGGTAGCATGGCAAATAATGAATACAATATCCCTTCAAAAAAAATCTCTTAGATTTCCCTTTTAGCGTCGATTTTTATGATAGGTAAATTCAAATGAACTGTCACTAATAGTTGACATCTTTAAATTTTAATGGTAATTGTTTGAAGGCAATACTAAAAGATACAATTGGTTAGCCGCCATTAATAATAATACTTCATTTATAGAGAATAGAAACAACAAAGTTTAGCAAATACTAAAAATTTATTACTATTAATTGATAATATATAATATATAATATATCTCATAAAATCTAGACAAATAAAAGGAAGTACTAATCCAAAATATGAATGACACAACTTATAAAATCTTATATTGTTCCTACTTATATATTGAATAATATATTCAAATTATTTTCGCAACTCTTCTTCATCTTGAAATCTCACGCGTGTAAGATTTGCGAACTTCATATTGTAAGACCTGAAATAAGAAAATAAATGCGTCAAAAGATTAAAAGTATATAATATATAAAAACATCGCATGTAGTGTGACTAATTAGAAAAATTACAAGCAAGAAGCATCCAATAACAAGAAGTCATATTCTTTCATATGGACTTAAAATTACGTTATCTTATATTCCTGGGCAAAAACTGAGAATATAAAAAGACATGGAGGAAGAAGATGCTACAGTTGAAGTTCATCAAATTGGGGCAGCAAACCACTCATAACAAAGGTTAACTAAATGAGCAATCAGGAAATGGGAGAAGTGAATTGTAGGGTGCGTTGAAAAGGATTTGCTAGTTTAGCAACCTATGCAAAGGAATAGTGTCCAGCAACTTGTCCGAGAGAATTATGATTCCAGCTGCTAGAAGGAATTGCAGAGAACATAGGTGTGAAATAGAAAAACTTAACATAGTTGTGTGTTTGTTGTCAGCTTAACCATAATCGTATTGAGAAACTCAACAACAATATAGTAAAAGCTTCTCGCGTAGCTAATGTGATTGAAGTCCTTAAGTCCTACTTTTCTCTTCTCTTAAAATAGGGACTTAATTTACTATTTTGGAGCTGCTGGAAAAATGAACACATTTATGATCTCTGTTTTCTCTAATAATTTGCTGAAAGTTAACAAAGTATGACATGCTTAATATGAAGCCACTTCAAAGCTCGATTCTGTATATAATTTTGCAGCAACTAATTGTTGAAAGTAGAGGTGCTACTGGTAATTTTCTAATTTCTTCAAGTAAATATTTTGCTGAGGAATTCTAAAGAAGCAAAAGATTTTCTCTAAGGTATTTAAGCATTTTATACTAATGTTAAAGGAGAGTAAACTATTTTGTCCAATAGATTTGCGAGTCTAATTTATGGGCTGATTTGCAGAGAACATAGAAATGCAACAGTAGTAATGAGATCAACCGCCGTTATTGCTCTTGCTTGACCTTTAGTCGATGTAGCTGGGAGCAACTAATTGCTGAAAGTAGAGGATTTACTGGTAATTTTTCTAATGTCTATCAAGTAGAAATTTCACTTAGGAATTCCGACGCAGCAACAAATTGCAGAGAGTAGAGGTGCTACAGTTCAAATATTAATAAGTTAGTAATTAGAGCTCCTGAATTGTATGTTTAAAATTAAAATTAACTGATTTATATTTCCTATTTTCTGTCCAACAAAGCAAGCAATTATACAGTCAAACACCTAGAAGAAATCACAAAGGAGGGATAAAAGAAGATAACACATCTAAATAGAGACACAATCGACACAATAACAAAACTCATGTTTATCAATAGAAATTTAACTATTTTATTAAGTTGTGATCTGTTTTATTTAGTTGTGTGTTTGTTGTAACCTTAACAATGATCATATTCAAGACTCAACAAAAAAATAGTAAAATATCCCCACATCGCTTACATGCTTGATGTCCTTAAGCTCTACTTGTCTCATCTCTAAAAATGTTGGCTAAATTTAGTAATATGGAACTATGGGAGAAAATGAAAACACTAATAATCCTTGTTTTCTCTATTAAGTAACAGAAAGTTACCAAGAATGATAGGATAAAAAATGAAGCCACTTTGAAGAGCCAACCACTTTATAGTTCATAATGAATGAACCCCCGGATAAAGAAAAAAATATCCCCTCCCTTTTACTAAACCATGGGGAGCTCGATTTCATATATATTTGGGCAGCATCTATGTAACGACAGGGTTCCGTCGTTATAGAAAAACCAACGGAGAAAATTTTTGGGTCGGAAAACTTTTTCGTAGTATCGTGAAATTTCCCCAACCTACTCCAGATTTGGACAAAATTGGAGTCTTTGAGGTGTAGGTAAATCTGGTAACAAGCGGGTGAGTTATTTATGATTTTGGTTGCATGAGTAGTTAGATAACTCGTTAAGGAATCCGTACAACTTTACGGAATTGAATTCGGGCGAGTAGAACTATCAAAATTTGTCTTAGCGTAAAGGGTATTTTCTAAGCATCGTGGGTTGAAGGTGTGTTGTGAAATGGGAAATTTGGAATTCTCTAATTAACTCTCTGCCTTGCGTAACCCGCTTTGGTGCTAGGTTTTGCCGCTCTGGCGGAACCGCTATAGCGGGGTGAGGGCCGCTGTGGCGGGCTCGATGCGACTTGAGGTCGTTAATAAACCCCTAAACGACCTCATTATGCACTTTTCAACTTTTTGAGCTAAGGAACAACCCCCAGGCGACTCCTACTCATTTTTCACCACTCTTGAGGCTAAAGGTAAGTTTTTCACTCCCCGAATTCATTTTTCGATCAGTACAACGTAATAGAATGGGTGAATATTGATGGGGGGAGGTCTTTTTATAGATTCTATGGTGGAAACAACCCTAATTTGGATAGTTGGGATCATGGGTTTGATCTAGGGTTCTAGGGTTCATAGAATTGTTATAGTTTTGGGTAATTAGCGATTGTCTGTTGATTCCCGTGTTGTATTGATTGTTTGTAGACCAAGAATAAGCGGAACAAATCCGGAAAGGGAAAGATCAAGTTTCTTAGGGTTTCAAGCTTTTTTTGAGGTAGATGATGGTTGTGATATTATGATTGTGTGATGTATGCTTGTTCTTGCTTCTTTATGATACTTGTAAATGTATGAATGTTGCAATGTTGATCACACTTGTTGTAAATGAGATAGTGAATTGATGAATGCCATGAAATCATGACTTAAATGTATGATCTTGATGATATACTTGTGATTGTGATTGTGGTGTGTGAATGGGATCGGTTGCCACGTTCCGGCATAACTAACTTGGATCGGTTGCCACGTTCCGACATAAAAATGGGATCGGTTTCCACGTTCCGGCATGCTAACTGTTTGGGTTTGAGTTTCATGAGAGGACCAATGATTTGACATAAAATGCGAAGTTGTTCGTTGTTCGTAAATGTTGATAATATTTTATATGTTGATATATATATACATGTGCTTATAATGTTGTTTGTCTTTGTTTATGTTGCACTAGTGGGATAGCCGCGTGATCCTACCAGTACACTGAGGGTTGTGTACTGATTCTACACTTTCTCCTATTTTTGTTAAGTACAGGGCATCTTTAAGCGGCTATTGACAGACCTCGTTTAGAAGATCAATGATCGTCACTTTGAATTCAAGGGTGAGCCAATTCTTCCGGGCTGCCATGAAATTCTCATTCGTCTATGTCTACCATTTTTGGACTTAGACATTTGTTCTAGTTAGTTGATTAGTTCATTAGAGTGGGATTGCATCCGTTCTTGTTTAGACTTGATTCATTGTTAGATGTTTTGGTACATTGACTTTCAGGTTCTAGGTTATTCTTCCGCATTGTTAGTTTAATATTGTAAGACTTTTGTTAGAGTTTATGGGAACTCTATTTTTCTTTTCTTAGTATTTGACTTAAATGCCTTAGTTATTCTTTTAGTTGTTTGGTTTGGGTTGTAGTAGTGGTTCTCTCACCGGAGAATTAGTGTGGGTGTCAATCAGGACGATCTGGGTCGTGAAAAAGTTGGTATCATAGCCTAGGTTCGTTGATCTCAATGTACCGAAACAAGTCTAATAGAGTCTCACGGAACAGTACGAGGACGCCTTTACTTTTCTTCCAGAGGCTATAGGACTTTAGGAAATCTCTCTATTTTCTCTTATCTCCTTTCGTTCTATAGCTTGATTCCAATTGGTATCTGTCGATTCAAATTGGTGTCTAACCTTATTCACTCTTCTGTCTGCAGATGGTTAATACTAGGTATAACTGTGTCAGGCCCATAGCTCCCGTAAATGCTCCAGCTGAGGAATCTGCAACGAGAGGTCGCGGTCGAGGCAGGGGTAGCGGAAGAGCTAGGGGTAGAGGCCGTGGAAGAGTAGTGCCTACTGGAAATAGAGCTCATATTGAGATTGCTCCTGTGAATGAGAACCCTTTCATACATCATGAGGAAATAGAAGAAGAGGTTGAGGTTGAAAATGTTGAGAATGTTGAAGAGGTTGGACAAGAGAAAGAGGTGTAGGCTGAAGCTACATGTGTTCCTCCTTTGGATCCAGTGTTAGCTCCACAAGTCATGTCGTTCTTGAAAGAGTTGGCTGGTCCTGGAGTGCTTCCATCTGTTCACACAACTCAAGCTCTTACTAGTCCTCATGTTGCTAGCACTACACCTAAGATGGGTCGAAATGTAGGTACCGATGCTTTCTTTTGTCCCTTGTTGGGTTCTGTTATGACTGGTAATGAGCATGACATGTTGACTAAGTTTCTGAAACTTAACCCTCCGGTATTTCTTGGTTCTGAGAGTAAGGATGCATATGAGTTCATTCTGGATTACTATGAGAGGCTAAATAAATTGGGTATTGTTCACCAACATGGGGTTGAGTTTGTGTCTTTTCAACTTAAAGGTGAGGCTAAGTAGTGGTGGAGAGCTTATATGGAGTGCAGATCTTCTACTTTACCTCCACTTACTTGGACCCAATTTCATGCGCAATTTCTGGAGTAATATATGCCTAGAACTTTGAGGGATCGTAAGAAAGATGAGTTTATGGCTTGGGAACAATGTGGTATGTCTGTGGCTTCTTATGAGGCCAAGTTACATGCTTTATCTGGATATGCTACGGATTTGGTGACGACTGAGGAGGAGAGGATCCGGTTATTCATTAGGGGATTGAATTCTAAGTTGCAAGTATTATATGTTCACATGACTTCAGCAGGGAGGAACTTTAATGAGGTGACAGATTATGTTAAGAAAGTGGAGGGGGTAAGGCGAGACGGTCAAGCTAAGGCGTTGGCAAAAAGGGCCAAGAATTCGGGTAACTTTGAAGGTTCTTATTTTAAAGATTCAGGGAGGCCAACACTGGTAGCCAAGCCAATTCATTCTGCTATGCACGCCTCTACAGGTAACTACTCAGGAACTCAGAGAGATTGTCCCCATCCGCGTGTGTTTGATTCCGCGCAGTAGCCATCTAGAGCAGTTGTACCCACGGGAAATGGTAATAATGGTAGAGGACGTCCACAAGGTGGGCGAAGAGGTAATCAGCGAGGCTGTGGAGGTAGAGGAAATGGTAATGGTAACGGAGGTAGGGGTAACGCGCAACCGGGCAGGGAAGTGGCTCGTCAGAATGATAGGGCTCAATGTTATGCTTTTACGGGAAAAAATGAGGCGGAGGCATCTGACGCGGTGATCACAAGTACTATTCTTGCATGTGACTGAATGGCTAATGTGTTGTTTGATTCGGATTCTACTTATTCATATGTATCCGTGAGATTTGCCTCATATTTTGATGTGATTTGTGATATTCTTGAAGCCCCTATTCGTGTTTCTACCCCAGTTGGAGAGTCAGACTTGGGCTGATTTAGTGATTCTGGATATGATTGACTTTGACATAATCTTAGGCATGACTTGGTTGTCCCCCTATTATGTTGTGCTTAATTGTAATACTAAGTCTGTAACACTAAAATTTCTAGGAAGGGAAAAATTAGAGTGGGAAAGGGTGTACAAGCCTAAGCAAGCTAAGATTATATCCTCAATTCGGGCTAGTAAACTAGTAGAGCAGTGTTGTTTGGCTTATTTGGCTCATATTAGGGATGTTGAGATTGAGGCACCATCCATTGAGTCTATTTCTGTGGTGTCTGAATTTAGTGAAGTGTTTCCTAATGACTTGGCTGGTATGCCTTCGGATAGAGATATAGATTTTTGCATTGATTTAGTGCCAGGTACATGCCCCATTTCTATCTCTCCATATCGCATGGCTCCGGTAGAATTAAGAGAGCTTAAGGCTCAAATCCAAGAGCTCCTTGATAAGGCATTTATTTCCCCTAGTGCTTCTCCATGGGGTGCTCCAGTTTTGTTCGTTAAGAAGAAGGATGGTAGTATGAGAATGTGTATAGATTGCCGGAAATTAAATAGATCACTATTTGAAATAGGTACCCCTTACATCGAATAGATGATCTCGTTGACCAATTGAAAGGTTCAGTGGTTTTCTCTAAGATTGATCTAAGATCCGGTTATCATTAGTTAAAAATTAGACCTGAGGATGTGCCCAAGACGACGTTTCGAACTTGCTATGGGCACTATGAGATTTTGGTTATGTCTTTTGGTTTGACCAATGCGCCTGCAGCTTTCATGAGTTTAATGAATGGGGTTTTCAAGCCATTTCTTGATTCATTTGTTATAGGTTTTATTGATGATATTTTGGTCTATTCGAAAAGTGAGGAAGAACATGCCGACCATCTTCGTATTGTTTTGGGTATTCTTGGGAAACAAAAGTTGTATGCTAAATTTTCTAAGTGTGAATTTTGGTTGAAATCGGTTGCATTTTTGGGGCATGTAGTTTCAAAAGAAGGGGTAATGGTAGATCCTCAGAAGATTGAGGTGGTTAAGAATTGGGTTCGACCTAGCTCTGTGACGGAAGTTAGGAGTTTTGTGGGGTTCGCTAGCTATTATCATCGATTTGTGAAGAACTTTGATTCTATTGCCACTCACTTGACTAATTTGACCAAAAAGGAGATACCATTTGAATGGACTAGAAAATGTGAGGAGAGCTTTCAAAAGCTCAAGATTCTCTTGACCACTACGCCTATTCTAGCATTACCGGTTGAAGGTAAATATTTTATTATTTATTGTGATGCTTCACATTCTGGTTTGGGTGTTATGTTGATGCAGGATAAGAATGTTATAGCTTATGCCTCACGTCAATTGAAGGTACATGAGAGGAATTATCCAACGCATGATTTAGAGTTGGCAGCGATAGTGTTTGCTCTTAAGATCTGGTGGCATTACCTCTATGTTGTTAAGTGTGAAGTGTTTACTGATCATCGTAGTGTGCAGCATGTGTTCACTCAAAAGGATATGAATTTGAGACAGCGAAGGTGGATGGAGTTACTGAAGGATTATGATGTGACCATTCAATACCATACGGGCAAGGCTAATGTGGTGGCAGATGCTTTGAGTCGAAAAGTAGTGAGTATGGGTAGTTTAGCTTGCTTAAGTGTATCCAAGCGACCTTTGGCCAAAGAAATTCAGACCTTAGAGTTTAAATTCATGCAATTAAGCATCTCAAAAAGAGGTAGGGTGCTAGCTAGTATTGAGGTAAGGGTCACTTTCATTGAAGAGATCAAGGCCAAACACTTTAAGGATGAGAAATTAGAGGAACTTAAGAAAAAGACTGTGATTGGTAAGGTACAAGAGACCACTCTTGATGCGGATGGTGTGCTAAATTTCAAGGGGAGAATATTTGTTACTAGAGTACATGACTTGATTGCGAAATTATTGGCAGAGTCTCATGGTCCGCAATTTTCTATTCATCCGGGTGTTTTCAAGACGTATAGAGATCTTAAGCAACTTTATTGGTGGTCGGGCATGAAGAAAGACATAGCGGAGTTTGTGGCGAAATGTCAAAATTGTCAACAAGTGAAGTATGAACATCAAAGGCCTGTGGGTTTGCTTCAAAGAATCCCAATTCCGTAATGGAAGTGGGAAATGATAGCCATGGATTTTTTGGTTGGTCTTCCCAAGACTTTGGCGCAGTTCGATTCTATTTGGGTAGTGGTTGACAGATTGACTAAGTCATCCCATTTTATTCCGGTAAGAATAGATTATAATGCTGAACAATTGGGTAAAGTGTATGTGAAAGAGATAGTGAGGTTGCATGGGGTTCGTCTCTCTATCATCTCTGACCGTGGTACCCAATTCACATCCAAGTTTTGGAAGAAATTGCATGATCAATTAGGCACACAACTCACTTTTAGTACAACCTTTTATCCACAGACGAATGGACAATCGGAGAGGATAATTCAAGTATTGGAAGACATGTTGAAGGCATGTGTGATTGATTTTGGAGGGCATTGGGATAAGTTCTTACCCCTGTGTGAATTTTCTTATAACAATAATTATCACTCCAGCATAGATATGGCACCATTTGAGGCACTCTATGGGAGGGATGTAGATCACCCATAAGATGGTTTGAGGCTGGAGATGTGAAACCATTGGGGGTTGATTTAGTGAAGGATGCTCAAGACAAGGTGAGGAGTATTCAAGCTAAGCTTTTAGCAGCCTAGAGTAGACAAAAGAAGTATGCGGTTCATAAGGTAAGAGACATGGCATTTCAATTCGGTGAAAATGTTCGTCTTAAGGTATCACCCATGAAAGGGGTGATGAGGTTTGGTAAGAAGGGTAAGCTAAGTCCTAGATACATTGGTCCATTTGAGGTTCTTGAATGTGTAGGACCGGTGGCGTATAGATTGACTTTACCTCCTAATCTATCGAGTGTTCATCCGGTATTTCATATATCCATGTTGAAAAGGTATCATGGTGATGCGGATTATATCATTAAGTGAGACTCAATTGTGTTAGACAAAGACATCCAATATGAGGAGGAACCGATTGCAATTCTTCATAGTGATGTGCGTAAGTTGAGGACCAAGGAGATTAAGTCCGTGAAAGTTCAATGGAAGAATCGTCTAGTTGAAGAACTACTTGGGAAACCGAGAGGGACATGCGAGACAAGTATCCCCAATTATTCGTCGATTCACTACTACTTCATTCCTTCCTTAGCCTGTTTTTTTTCTAAGTTTGTCACTCAGGGACGAGTGATTGGTAAATTGGTATCTGCTGTAATGACCGGGTCGTCGTTATAAAAAAACCAACGGGGAAAATTTTTGGGTCGGAAAACTTTTTCGTAGTATCTTGAAATTTCCCCAACCTGGTGCAGATTTGGATAAAATTGGAGTCTTCGAGGTGTAGGGAAATCTGGTAACAACCGGGTGAGTTATTTATGATTTTGGTTGCATGAGTAGTTAGATAACTCGTTAAGGAATCTGTACGACTTTACGGAATTAAATTCAGGCGAGTAGAACTCTCGGAATCGGTCTTAGAGTAAAGGGTATTTTCTGAGCGTTGTGGGTTGGAGGTGTGTTGTGAAATGGGAAATTTGGAATTCTTTAATTAACTCCCTGTCTCGCGTAACCTACTTTGGCACTAGGTTTTGCAGCTCTAGCGGAGCTGCTACAGCTGGGTGAGGGTCGTTGTGGCGGGCTTGACGCGACTTGAGGTCGTTAATAAACTCCTAAATGACCTCATTATGCACTTTTCAACTTTTTGAGCTAAGAAACGACCCCAAGTGACTCCTACTCGGTTTTCATCAATCTTGAGGTTAAAGGTAAGATTTTCACTCCCCGAATCCATTTTTCGATTCGTAGAACGTAATAGAATGGGTGAATATTGATGGGGGAACGTTTTGTTATAGATTCTATGGTGGAAACAACCCTAATTTGGATAATTAGGATCATGGGTATAATCTAGGGTTCATAGAATTGTTATAGTTTCGGATAATTAACGATTGTTTGTTGATACCCGTGTTGTATTGATTGTTTGTAGACCAAGAAAAAGTGGAACGAATCCGGAAAGGGAAGGATCTAGTTTCTTAGGGTTTCAAGCTTGTTTCGAGGTAGATAATGGTTGTGATTCCTTGATTATGTGATATATGCTTGTTCTTGCTTCATTATGATACTTGTATATGTATGAATGTTGTAATGTTGATCACACTTTTTGAAAATGAGATAGTGAATTGATGAATGCCATGAAATTATGACTTAAATATATGATCTTGATGATATACTTGTGATTGTGATTGTGGTGTGTGAATGGGATCGGTTGCCACGTTTCGGCATAACTAACTTGGATCGGTTGGCACGTTCCGGCATAAAAATGGGATCGGTTGCCACGTTTCGACATAAATATGGGATCGGTTGCCACGTTCTGGCATGCTAAATCTTTGGGTTTGGGTTCCATGGGAGGACCAATGATTTGACATAAAATGTGAAGTTGTTCGTTGTTCGTTGTTCCTAAATGTTGATAATATTGTATATGTTGATATATATGCATGTGATTATAATGTAGTTTGACTTGTTTATGTTGCACTAGTGGGATAGCCGCGTGATCCTACCAGTACACTGTGGTTGTGTACTGATTCTGCACTTGCTCTTATTTTTGTTGAGTACAGGGCATCTTCAAGCAGCTATTGACAGACCTCGCTTTGAAGATCAGTGATCGACACTTCGAATTCAAGGGTAAGCCAATTCTTCCGGGCTGCCATGGAATTCTCTTTTGTCTATGTCTACAATTTTTGGACTTCGACATTTGTTCTAGTTAGTGGATTAGTGTCACGACCCGAGTCTACACCCTGGACGTGGCCGGCACTTAAGAACCATTGTTGGTCCCCAAGCGAACCCTCATCCTGGCTGACTACAAGCGGAAGATTAACTTAAGCATGCAAAAACTTAAAACTGAATAAAATTCAATAAACTCAACTTTTCAAAACTTTAACTCAAATGAACAACTTAGAATAAAAATAATATATTCAACTCGCCATAAAATAGGCACTTAAGTCTTTAAAACATTTAATAAAATAAATGAATAATACAGACTTCTCAACTATACTGACTA
>JAJOOS010005086.1:0-70885 GCA_029582725.1 Solanum chiquidenum
TCAAGCTTCTTCATATTCATTTTAAATTGTCGGATGTAACACAATTAAATGAAATTACATAAAAACCCCTCATAGAACCTCATTATAAAGTCAACACAAAGTCATAGGCTCTTGCTTAACCTATCATTTTTCGAGTCGTTACAACCATCCCAATTTTTGATAAAAATCTTTATCTTGGCCCTAGTCCCTCCTTAGATATTATGCACTTAAACTCAGGCAAAAAACCTAAGTTGAGGGTGGTTACAATAGAGGTTGATGTGAAAAATAAGGTATGAAAAGAATAGGTGTAGATGCAGAAAAGGGAAGTAAATGGGTGTGGCAGGTGACTTAAAAAATGAACAAAAGAGTGGCAAGAAATCACTGTCGCATTTTGATGTTAATATAAAATTGGAGAAAATGGACGACAAAAGATTGGGCGAATACGAAGTAAGTTAATATAGTGTCAATCGTGGAAGTAGCCACTATCTCCAAATACACCATACCCATCCCCAAACCTCCGCTACAAGTCGAATAAAGTCCTATAGTGATCATAGCCTAATAGTACGAAAGTCAAGGTGTAGAAAATAATAGCAAGCATATGATATTTTTCATACATTATTTGATTCTCATTTGTGAGCATGACTGTTTCGAATTAGTCCTCGAAGTTTAAAAATAATGCTATCGGTGTGTGAGTGGGACTTCTTTTTGGGTGAGGGGACAAGAGTAGCGTTGTTAAGTTATGATTGTCTAGGCAATTTTTGTGTGTGTAGGGAGCCTTGTCTATTAATATGGTGATGTCATTCATTGATATGTATGTGTTAGCTTTAGAACTTGATAATTTGCACTATATATATATATATATATCAGAAATAGGAGGGTTTCACCTTTGTGAAGGGAATCGTTGAAAGATATGAGTGAAGCAGACTATATATTGGGTGTTAAGATCCAAAGAGACCGTTTCAAGAAATTTTTGAGTTTATCTCAAGAAACTTATATAAAGAAAATATTGAAATGCTTTCGAATGAATAGTTGCACATCCATGGATACTCTTGTAGCAAGGGGTGAAACTTTAAGCCTTGAAATGTGTGCAAAGATTGAAAAAGAAAAAAAAGACATGCCCCGAGTTTCATATTCTAGTGTTGTCGGGAGTTTGATGTATATTATGATATATACTCGCCCAGAAATTTATTATGTTGTGAGTCTGGTTAGCAGGTATCAGTCCAATCCTGGAAGAGATCATTGGAAAGCGGTAAAAAAATTATTTTGACACCTGAAGGGAACTACAGATCATTCACTATGTTATAGTGGATCTGATTTATTCAGAAGAGGTTATACAGATGTTGATTGAGCTGGTGACCGGTGTGATAGAAAATCAACCTCTGGTTATGCTTTCTTACTTAATAGTGGTGCTATTTCATGGAAAAGTAAAAATAAACTTGCACAACTCTTTCAACAATGGAATCTGAATTTGTGACTTGTGACTTGTGCGTCTGCAGTACAAGAAGTTGTTTGGTTAAAGAGATTCTTTGAGCAATTGAATATTGCAAAGAATTCTAGGGATCTCATGATTTTATATTGTGACAGTCAAGCGGCTATCACATACATGAAGGATCCTAAGTATCACAGCAAAACCAAACACATTAACATCAAGTATAACTTTGTGAGAGACATAGTAGCAAGTGATGAAATAAATTTGCAATACATTTTTACACGTGAAATGATATTTGATCCTTTTACAACGGCAATCCCTAGAGACCTGTTTGACAAACATGCTAAGGCTCTAGGTTTGCGTAGAATTTGATAATATTTTTATATTGTGTTATAACTTGGTTATTATAATATTCTCATTTATATGATACTATTGAATTTATGTTTATTATCATATGCATGTGATATTGTGTTAGAAATAAAGTGTGTCGAACAACTCTCGAGATTGACTCTGGGGTTAAACATCAGGAGGTGTTTAGACCAAGGTCTGTACGATGTTGAATAATTGAAAGAATGAGACACATGCACAAGTATAAGGTGAAAACATTCTGGTACGTGTTTCATACAACGTGTGTCAAGTGATCAACGGGTTAGTGAAAGAATAGTTACCCGCTTTTTCATTGTGTGAGACCCCGAAAAGTTAAAATGACTTTTCAATGGAATACCCTTTGACCTTTCGTTGTTTCTTAAAGTTTCAATTGATGTTGCTACTCTAGCATATCACTAATAGCCATGAATGATTCTACAATGCAGTGCATGTCTAGGAAAGTAGTTGAATTGGAACAATAGATTCGAGTAAAAAGGAAAGATAATTAATTTAATAATAATAATAATAATAATGTAACTTGTATACATAAGTCGTCTATTACCCTAACAATATTGGTATCCAATGTAATTTTGTACATAAATTTAAACATGAACTCCAATTAACTTCTTTAAAAGGATGAGGAAGCGACAACAGAAGTAGTGAATGAAGTCTGGGATATTGTGAGTAATAGTATCCTTATAATAGTAATGAGTTCTTTCCACATGTGATTGAATTCCTATGTAGGACTTGTAAAACCTTAAAGGTAAGCTCTTGATGCTCACAGGTCTCACAAACTATTTATCGTATGAAGTGTGTTTAGTTGATGTTGTGTTGGCTTGGTTCTTGTCCACCATGTGCAAAGTGGGAAAACATGAAGAGATGATTTTCACTACCATGTTATGATTTGTTTTATAAACCAGACAAGAGTCCGAGAAGATGAGTTTGAGGATCACTAAATAGAAAAACTGGGGTTAAACATCAGGAGGTGTTTAGACCAAGGTATGTACAATGTTGGATAATTGAAAGAATGAGACACATGCACTAGTATAAGGTGAAAATATCCTAGCACGTGTTTCATACCACATGTGTCACGCGATCAATGAGTTAGTGAAAGAATGGTTCCCTGCTTCTTCATTGTGTGAGACCCCGAAATGTTAAAATGACTTTTAAATGGAATACCCTTTGACCTTTTGTTGTTTCTTGAAGTTTCAATCGATGTTACTACTTTAACATATCACTAATAGTGATGAATAATTCGGCAATGCAGTGCATGTCTAGGAAAACAGTTGAATTGGAACAAATAGATTCAAATAAAAAGGAAAGTATAATTAATTTAATAATAATAATGTAACTTGTATACACAAATTGGTATTACCCTAACCATATTGGTATCGAGTGTAATTTTGTACATAAAGTTAAACATGAACTCGAGTTAACCTCTTTAAGAGGATGACGAAGCAAGAACAGAAGTAGTGAATGAAGTCTGGGATATTGTGAGTAATAGTATCCTTATAATAGTAATGAATTCTTTTCACATATGATTGAATTCCTATGTAGGGCTTATAAAACCTTAAAGGTAAGCTCTTGATGCTCACAGGTCGCACAAACTATTTGTTGTATGAATTATTTGTTTAGTTGATGTTGCGTTTGCTTGGGTCTTGTCCACCATGTATGAAGTGGGAGATGTAAGTTTTGGGTCATGGGTCGCCCATGTGTATCAACCCGACCCAATCCGAAATTATTTTATGAAAGAAAAAGATAAGTACAAATTTAAAAGGGGTGGAAATAGTAAATTTAAAAGGGGTGGAAATAGTTACTACTCCAACGTAAGCATATTCCTCTTTTTTTAATTCACACTTTTGAGAAGTGCAAGAACAGAAAACAAATAATAGAGAAAACACATTTCTTTCTTCCCAAGAACATCAACAAACAAATTGATATTTAGTTTGTGAATCATAACTTTGATTCCTTGAGACTCAAAGTCAGACTTGAAGTAACTATTTCACAAGATTCTACTATCAATTCACTGTTGTTAACATGTACACAATTATCTTGTTCCTGTCACGTAAATCTAACAGTAACTTCCTAGAAAACAACAATTTTTCATAACATTTAAGTAGCAATGTCTAAAGTACGTTCCTACTATAATTTTCTGCTATATTTGGTTGTATGTGTAAGAAAATATATAAATTGAATCTCTTACATTAAATCCTTGCAGCAAAAATATATAAAGTAGTAGAATATAGAAGATCTTAATTCTAGAAACTTGTGATACTTTGGTTTGGATAGATTCAAATTCTTATAAGTGAAAATCATAATTGTTTTGCACGTACATTCTTAGTCGTTTCAAATAACTTTGTGCATTTTGTGTTACTACATAATAGTCAATTGGCAATATAATTTCAATTAAGGAAATAATTAAATTCCTTTGACGCCTTTCAGCATAGTGATAATTAAAGGAAGAAATGTATAGTACACTGATTCAATCAAATCTTAATATTATATAATTATTATAGTGAGTTGTTATATATGTATATTAATATTTGATGTTTAAATCTCATATAGCTATTATAAATAAAATTATGCAAAAAATAGTTTGATGATTTTGTGTACCAAATAAAAAATAATAAAATACAATCATTATCTTTTCTTAAAAGAAACATATATGATCCATCTTTTTAAAATAAAAATGTAGGCATTATTTGGATTCTTGATTCAATTCTTATCAAAGAACAAGAACTTATAAAGCTAAGTCATTATATTCCATGTTATGTTGCATTTTAAAAAAAGTTCCCAAGTTATAGAAAAAAATAGAATTTGAGCCAGATTTTAGTATTCGAGAATTTTAAAAAATTTAAAAATTATCCTAAACTTTTATATTTTATAAAACACCCAACATTTATAATTTTAGATTAAATTTTTAGTTTATTGTACAAAATTTATACCATTATATACATATTTTATATAATTTTTATCCGAGCTCACTCTCCGAAGTCACTTCCAATTACAAATAGTAATAGTAGTTTTTCGTATACAAATTAATGGTATTTTCATTTTGTTTTCTTCCTTTTTTTTTGAATTCATATTAATTATGTTCGTTGTCATTGATTTTCACGAAACATTTTCATTATAAAATAAAAATACAAACTTATGAATATTTTTAATAAATTTTTAGAACTTATAGGCATAAATCATATTTTTTTACAGAAAATTCAAATATATCTCCCAAAAAAATCTATGGCCAAACGCATGACAAAAGTTCACCCATTAATGACTTGCCAAAAATATTTATTAATTTGTAGCCAAATACGTGGCAAAACTTCACCCATAAATGACTTGTCAAAAAGATTTAGAAGTTTGTGGTCAAACACGTGGCAAAATTTTACCAAAAAATAATTCGCCCAAAATATTTGAAAATATATGGTCAAACGCTAACCTAGCATTAGGTAAGTTGATCAATAATAATTTAAATTTAAAGTTCATATCTCATTACAAATATCATATCAATTTCATTTTGCTTCTATAATCTTTTTCATGAAAAAGATTTGATTTAATTACAATATTAGGTTAGAAAGTTAATGATTCGTCGTAAAAAAAAATTGTGATGCTTACAAATAATCGTGATATTTCATTTCTTATAAACATCCTTTCTTCGAAAATATTGATCAATACTTTATATAAATGAAGGTGTTAATATGTCACATTTCAAAACTTGTTCATGCTTATACAAAAGGCTAGTGAATTTGATGTTTATGATGGAATAATGTTATATTCATCAAATGGTATTATTTATAAGTAGCTATTGATCAATTTTTTGAATCTTGATATAATACTAAGTGAAAGTACTCATTTTATTATCGTTTATTTCAAAATTCTTAAAGTTGTTGTTGACCTTGATCACTTTGTTCAAGTCAACAAGATGAGTACTTTTATTTAGCATTATATTACGTTTTGAAAATCTATCGATAATTTCAAATTGTTTGATGAAAATAATATTATTCAGATATCGGCATTACATTCTAATGTACTAGCTTTTTTGTATAAGCTTGAGTGATGTTTTGAAAATGTGACTTATTGACCATCTTCTATCAACGAGGTTGTTGGCGTCTTTTCATCTATATCCAGGTATGAATTTACTTCTTGTTAATAATAAATTTTTTTGGAATTTTGATAATACCCAATTAGTGGGGTATGTGAACTTTCACCTTGTTGGTGAGGGTTCTAGCTATTCTCCACCTTGTAATTATCCCCTCCCCAATTTTCTCTTCCCCTATTGCCTATGTAATAATTTTTTTTTGATTGGGATAAAGAAAATCATTAAAAAAAAGTATCTCATTAGTCACATGAATTAATCACACCGATTGGGTGAGTTTAAAGAGCGCATCCATGATTAGTTTAATTTGTTCAAGAAAATTCAAACGTTTAGTAATTTTTATTGCTAACAACGAAATTAGCTCTTAGTATTGCACAAAAAATATTAATATATATATACACTAGTTTTTCGACACGTGTGTTGCACGTGATTATCAATTTAGAAATTTGCGCGAAGATTTGAATAATAAGTTTTGCATAAAATAATATTGCAGATTCTTTTTTGAATGTTCAATGTGGATCGGCATATATATCTATTATTCACACGAACCTATGAAGATGGTCAATGAAAAAATTTATTAGTTAAATGCAATAATGTATATATTTATTTCAAATTGACGAGGTTCAATCATGTAATTAGTCGTATCTCACTAATATTACCTTATAGACGATATTTGTTGTGTATTTTTCTTGTCATATAACAAGATGTGCTTTCCACTTGTATTCCACGTTAATTTGTTTAGATGTCATATGAACATGTGGAGAATAACTACATTTTTTATTTTAGAATTATTTTTGTATATTAATTTTTATTTTATAAGTTATAACATAATAAATGACGTTCTTGTTGTTGACTCTCATATTTGACTTCTTGATTGACTGTGTACATAAATTAAAGACAGTTATCTGACTGTCCATAGTTAACTCACAAATGTTTCTTTTTTTTTTACTGGAGAAACTAAAATTAAAATTAAATAATATATTTTATCTGTAAAATCATATATATAATCACCTATTTATCTTACACCCAACAAAGATATAGTTCATATACTTGTAAACGATTTTTAAGTCATTCAACCAAGCATGATTCGTCCATGGAAAAATAACAACAACGTGTTATCACATATATAGGGGCGTTATAATAATATGAAAAATTATTGATAAAAAGCTAAAATAAAGAAAGATGAAAGATAGAAATAATTAATGTAATAACTATAAGAATTCATAATATTATAACTAAAAAATGTAATAGAGTGTGAATAATGTTTGCAATAATTAGTAATAACTAAGAGAATTTATAATGTTATAACTAAAGAATTAATGTGCAATAGATGTATTTCTAATAAATTTTATACTTACATAAATAAATAGGACTTTAAATTAATGTTACTATCTTTTTTATAGTTATTAGATTTTAATTTAGTGTAGGGACAAAATGAAAATGTTTATTCCATATTACAGAATATAAAGTTTATTTTGTTAATGATAATTTTAAATGATTCATATATGTTCACATATTTTCACATTTGTTGTGAGTTTTTTTTTTTTAAAAAAAGAACTCGAAACATTTTAAAATAATATATTTTGAAGTTAGAAGATCTTTTTAACTTGATAATACATTCGTAACATATATATATATATATATATAATTAAACTAATACAAACTTCAATATGAACTCTTCTTCGTTGAAAATACTGAAATATTAAGAAATAGTAAATTCAGTAAAACAAAAGGTAAATGCTTATATAGTAATAACTATTTTGATGCAAATTTCCTGACAATCTAAATTACTTAAGAAGTATTGATAAATAAAGTCATTATTTTGTATTGTGCATCAAAAAATAAATCGTGACAATTCTCTAACTGTTGAGAAGTTCAATAATTTTGGAAAAAGATATTCAGAAGCATATATCTACATCACAAGGGAATTTTTTAACAAAAACAAATTATCATGTTAACTTCATATATTGAAACATTACATACTAATGTATATACTAAGCAAAAAAATAATTATTGTATCATCATAATTATTTTCCTTAAGTACTCGAGGCTAAGAAATATACCCTCTTAGGATAGAACAACTTACTTAATCAGAATAGTGGTACCTCATATTCCGCTAAACTTCGAACTCACTCAACGACAATAAATCACAAGAATTTTTTTTAATATGCAAGATGAAGAAGAGTAGAAGATAAAAATAATAATTGTGGTTGAAAAATGAAAGGAAACCCCTCTATTTATAGTCAACAAAGGGTAGTATGAACAACCGGTTTTTGTGTCTTATCTGAAAAGTCATGACCGTTTCGAGAAGTCACAATCCTTTGGAAAAGTCACAACTCTTTGAACAAGTCACAACTCTTTGGAAAAGTCACAACTCATAAAAAAATACAACCCTTTGAAAAAAGTCACAACTCGTCGGAAAAGTCACAACCTAAGTTAGGAATAATATAGTAATTTAACATTCAAGTTAGGATTTCATGTTTTTAAGGTAATATATATATATATATTTTATTTTTTATTTATTTATTTATATTTTTTGTTTTCCACCCGGTGTCCGGAGCCCACATCGGAGCTCCGACTAAATCCGAATCGCGCTCTACTGGGCTCATTTGGGAGTGACGCTCCCAACAGGATTTTTTCCATACCCAGGACTCGAACCCGAGACCTCTGGTTAAGGGTGAAGCACTCCCACCAGTGCACCACAACCCATGTTAGTATATATATATATATAAAGGTAAGAATCACTAGACTTTCCTCATGAAATATGACCATAACTAATGTCACCAATTAAATATTATTTCTTCTTTTATATATTTATATTTGAAATTTTATTACGTACATGACACTAATGATAATAATCATAAATATTTTTAATTTTATATTTTTACATAATATATTTCTTACAAAATATAATATTTGAGTATGACTCTATAGAAGGATAATTTTATAAACATGAAACAATCTATATATATAATAAAGGAGAAACATAGACAAGGTGATGTGGCACCTCTCTATGGTCTCTATTTGCATTTATCTTTTTTCTCTCCTTTTTTTGGCATTATTTTTTATTTAAATTTGTTATTGTATTACAAAAGTAAATTATTTAATTTTGTTACAAATAAATATTTTATTAATGGAGAACATTTACAACAAAAACTCTTCATATTCTTTTTAGGGAAAAGGGTGAAAAATACCCTTAAACTATGTGAAAGAAACAAAAATGCCCTCCATTTATATTTGGCTCAAAAATGCCCTTACGGTAAGTACTTTGGTTCAAAAATGCCCTTGCAGTCGATACTTTGGTCCAGAAATGCCCCTATAGTTACAAAATGGGTAAAAAATGCCCTTTTCCGAATAAATATTTTTTTTTCTTTTTAAACACATATTCTTCCTAATTAAAATATTATTAAAGAACACTATTCTTGTTTTCTTTCTTCTAAAATCACTTTAATAAATAAAAATGTAGGAAATATTTATTTTCTTCTTAATCTCATTTTACAATTAAAATAAAATAACTTCATGTAGCCTTTCGACAAACAATATATGTCATATATATAAGATCATAGTATATCCATCATTAAATTATATTTATTTAATGATAAAAAATAATGATAGTAAAATAAGAAATATTTTCATTTTTTATTTTTTTCTAAATTGTAGTAAGATAAACATTTGCTAATTTAAAAAAATATTATTAGAAAAAGAATGTGTTAAAAAGCAAAGGAAAAAAGGACAAATATCCCAAAAGTATGACGGAGGGTATCTACATACCATTTTCGATAGTTTGGGGTATATTTGTCCTTTTTCCCAAAAGAAAATAATAATATATTTATTTGGAATATGAGCATTTTTTACCCATAATTAATAATAAGGGTATTTCTGGACCAAAGTATTGACGGCAATGACATATTTGGACCAAACTACAAACGGAGGGCATTTTTGTTTCTTTCGCATAGTTGAAGGGCACTTTTGAACCATAGTACTGACGGTAAGAGCATTTTTTAGCCAAACTATAAATGGAGGGCATTTTTATTCCTGTCACATAGTTTAAGGGCATTTTTGACCCTTTTCCCTTCTTTTTATTACCCATGACTTACACCTCTTTAATTTTTACTTTTAATAATAATCATGACTCCCATAATTTTCATGTTCATAACCTCCAAATTGTAATTTGTAAGTTTATGATGTCTTATGGTATTCATCTATTTAGCCTATATACATTCATTTTTTATTTCATTAAGATTCACATTCAAGATTATTTTTTCTCTTCTTCATCATATTGATTTGTTACAAAAAAGAAGTAAATGAAACGTAAGAATATTTATTCTCAAGTCTTTTTTTTCATTTCCTCTATTTTGCCTATATAAATTTATATTTAATTTTTGTCACGACCCAGACTGTCGTGATTGGCACCCACACAACCCTTCGGTGGAAGAATAATTACTACAACCCAAACAAACAAATTTTATGAAAACTAAGGCATTTAAAGATACGGAAAAAGGTTTAAATGACTATAAAAATGGAGTCCCCATAAACTCCAAGGTTTTAACAAACAACTAACCAAACTAATGCGGAAGAACAACCTGGAAGTCATTGTACCAAAACTCTACTAACGACAAGTCTAAGAACAAGGGGTACAACCCCGAAACTAAACAAACACCTTAAACAAATAGTCTGAGTCCGAAAAGAATGGACTTAAACAAGAGAGATCCATGGCATCCTGAAAGAACTGGCTCACCCTTGAATCCGGTCACGATCAATAGTCACTTAGCTGAGGTCTAACAATAGCTGCATGAAGATGCCCTGTACTCAACAAAGAACAAGCAAGTGCAGTATCAGTAAACAACCACAGTGTACTGGTAGGATCACGCGGTTTTCCCAATAAGTGAAACACATGCAAGTAACCACAACATTATAAAACAGGCATATACCGAACATATACAATATTAGTCATCTTTTTAGGATCAATGTTGCATCCCACGTTCTCAATAATACACATTGGTTATGAATTTAGAGCAACAAACAATCTTTCAACCTCAATCACCATTAGATATGAACGTATCCATCACAAGTAGATACACAACACAATTCAATAGTCCTCTCACGGAACCCAATTCAATGGTTCTCACATGGAACCCAAACCCAAACTGTTAGTGTACCAGTTTGTGGTACCCGATCCAATATTTATGTCGAAACGTGGCAACCGATCCTATATTTATACCAGAACTTGGTAATGGATCCCATATTTATGCCGGAACGTGGCAATCGATCAAAATTAGTGTATCAAAACGTAACACCCGATCCATTCAACAAACCACAATCACAATCATAATGTATATTCTCACAATCATACAACAAGAGGTGATTCATGGCATACAATTATTCAATTATCCTCATTTACGATTAGGGTGATCAATAATGCAATCATTTGCATACATACATGCATTATAATGAGTAATTACAAAGATATATCACACCAACATGAAATCACAACCATTACCTACCTCGAATCCAAGCTTGAATCCCCTAAGGCACTTGAATCTTTCCTTTCCAGATTCTTCCCGCTTGTTCGTGGTCTAAAAATCTACAATTAACGCAAGGGTCAATAAACGAGGCCTAATTACGCGGATTATAATCAACATTATCAACCCTAGGCCAACCCAAGATCCTATTACCCAAATTAGGGTTTTTCCCACCATCCAAACAATTCCAAAAACCCTTCCCTAACAATAATCACCCAAGAAACCAAGTTCTACGGATCAAAAAATAGATTTGGGGAGTGAAAACCTTACCTTTAGCCTCAAGAATGGTGGAAAACTGTCGAGAAAACCCCTGGGGTCATTCCGTAGCTCTCAAAGTTGAAAAGTGCAGAATAAAATGATTTTGGGGTTTATTTCCAATTTTAAGTCGCGTCTGTCCTGCTACGATGGGACCCATCCCGCTACAGCGGCAGCCATTCCGCTACGAAGGCATGCACGGAAACAGAATACTGGAATTTGAATTCCAAGCCCCCATTTCACAACACACCTTCAACCCTTGACAATCAAAAACCACCCGTTCACGCTAAGATCATTTTTGGGAGTTCTACTCGCCCGAATTCAATTCCATAAAGTTGTACGGGTTCCTTAACATCTTAGCTATCTACTCATGTGATCAAAATCATAACTAGATCACCCAATTATTACTAGATTTCTCTAGACTCGCCTGACTCTGATTTGTCCAAATCTGGACTAGGCTAGGAAATTCCAAGTTACTACTCAAAAGTTTTATGGCCCAAATATTTTCCCCATTGGCTTTTCCCTAACGACGGAATCAGGTCGTTACAATAGATACCAATTTACCCATCACTCATCCCCGAGTGATCAACTAGGGAAGACTGGATAAAGTAAGGGTAGAGTAGTATCTGAAACGTCGAATTACTGGGTATACTTTTCCCACATATTTTTTCTGTCGACTTTGGGTTGCTAGAAGCTTAGATTGGATACTTCTCACCTTACCCTGAACATCTTTAACCAAATCAACTCTCAAAGGTTTCACATCTTCAACCTCAAACCAACCAATTGAACACCTACACATCCTCCCATACAATGCCTCAATGAAGTCATCTCAATACTCGAGTGATAAATATTGTTGTATGTAAACTTAACTACAACAAAAGCGATTCCCAACCACCACCAAAGTTGATCGTACACACGTCTACAACATGTTATCAAGGACCTTGACACAATCATCCAGACAAATCCTTTAGCACTTAAGCATGAAAAAATTCTAAGTCAATACTCACTACAAATAGAAGTGAACCTGAATCAACCAACACACGCTCATAATACCCAAACAATCATAGTTATTAATAATATCTCTATCCCACAACATAAATTCCCATGAGCTTAAGTTATAACAAATTTGATCTTTAGAAATCAGATACTCATAGAGGGATATGGCCAAGCATACAACCCCTCCAACAACACTATCGAAATGCTAGATTTAGTAATTGTAGATTACCTCTTAAGAACAATAAAATTGGACCCAATGATCCCCACATTCAACCACATATATGCATGGTAGGTCTTCTATAAATTCTCATAAGCAAGGTGGTACATGTAGAACCACTAAAATACTTTAACAACTCCAAGACAACACCAATTATGTGATTCGAAATAACCAAATCTTCCCAATCTTTCCACTCAACCAAGAGAACATCGTAGGATTTGGTACCCCTGATCCACCACTAGGGATCCTCCCACAAAAGTGAAAACACACTAGAGCATAGCTAGTGAATCATACTCAGAACACTAACAACCATCATAAACACTCTGACCCTTTACCTTATTATAAACCAACACTTTCAAAAATGAAACTTTTCTTAGGTACTTAACAATCAATAGTAGTAAACTTACGACTCACCCCAAGTGTAAGTCTTTTCAAATGCTCAATACTGTATACAATTGATCATTTCTCACCTTGCCAATTCATACCTTGACAAAATACATCACCACGAATGTAGACTCACAATGAAAAATCTGAATTCTAACTCAACCGTATAACACAATCCCCTTATCTATCAACATTAGCTTATACCTTGAAGTTTTTTATGAATTCATGGATCTTCGCTTATCATCGATCGCATCTCCATCGATCTTACAATATCTTTCGCTAACAATTCAATCGTACTCATTACTAAGCTCAAAAACAAAAACAAAACACTTATCATCGTGCTAAAGCTAATGTATGCACCATCCTTTCTCAAGTCTTTTTCAATAGTTTTTAACCCATCTGATGGACCCATGACACTATTACCATATCCACAACAAAACAATGAAATCACGCGTCTCTGAACCCAATTATCTACCCCTCTGAAGATACCTCTTTAGCCTTAAGAATCCAATAAAATATTCTTGCTCTCGCCTCTCTCTAAAGTCGGTACTACATTCTACTATATTTTCCTTCATTATAACTCTAGCTCTTTAACATTCTATTCGAGTGGTGTCCTACCATCGCTTATAAATTCCATACAACCACGTTACTCACCAAATATTAGAAAATCACAACCTTAGGTACTCACAAGTCGTAATTACTATATAAAATTTGCTTAACCAACAATCTTATTATATAGGTGCATCCCATCACAATCCATCACGACTCTTATTACCATTACGCTCTGTCATCCTTGACTATCACTACGAAGTCAACCTTTTCATCAACATGATACCTCAAACTTAGGTATACTCATCAACTTCAGAGGACTAACCCAATTTATACTCACTTTATTACTAAAATACTTCAATTTCCTTCACCCGGGTATACTCATTGGGACCTTCCTTATCCATAAGTTTGTCATTCTGGACTCAATCCACTCCTTTATGGCTTAGGATAAAATCACCAGTCCTCATACTACCCTCCTTCTTCTTAACAAACAAGACAGGAGCACCCCACGGGGAAGCATTAGGACAGATGAAACCTTTATCAAGAAGCCCTTGGATTTGAGATTTAAGCTCTCTCAATTCTAACACCACAGGAATAGACTCAATAGAGGGGGACTCAACCTCGACATCCCAAACATGAGCCAAATAAGCCAAACAACCCTGCCCTACCAGTTTCTTAGCCCGAATGGAGGATATGATCTTAGCTAGCTTAGGCTTGTACACCCATTCCCACTCTAATATTTCCCTACCGAGGATCTCTAGAGTTACCGACTTAGTATTACAATTAAGCCCGGTATAATAGGGGGCCTACCAAGTCATGCCTAAGATTATATCAAGTCAGTCATATCCAGCATAACCAAATCAATCCAAGTCTGAAAATCCCTAAACACAACAGGACAAACACGATATACAAGGGTGACTATGGTTGACTCTTCAACTAGGGTAGAAACATGGATAGGGGCATCAAGTATATCACAAACAACATCAAAACCCAAGGCAATTGAACTAACACGTACGAATAAGTAAAACCCATATCACACAAAACAACAGCCATTCGGGCACAGACAAGAGTAGCACTAGTGACCACTGCATCACACACCTCAAACTCGTTCATGCCCGGAAAAACGTATAATTGATCTCTGTCATCTTGACGGGCAACTTTCTCGTCTGGTTGCACTACTCCTTTACCTGCATTACCATTTCCCCGGCCTCCACGGCCTCGCTGATTTCCTCCTCATATACCCAAGTTCTTCATAATTTTAACACACCTTATAACTTATATTCGATTGTTGAACATTGAATTAAATCGCGGGGGTTAGTTCGGGTACAATTCAGGGTCCATTATTGTGACTAGGGAAAAACAAAGGAGACAGGGTTGAGATTTTGTCTTGCCCTGTCTCACTCTGGCGGTCTCGCGCTGGCGAGATTATCCAGCTCCAGCAGCTCCGACAGAAACAGAACCCCTGCCAAATTTTTTTGGAGTTCCTCTCTTTTCTATATTTCCCCTAGAATTCCTGGCTATAACTAGGCATTTAAGAAAATCCCTTTAGCTAGGACAATCATTGTCTACCCTCCGGTCAACCCAACGAAGTACGCACTTTAGAATCCTTTTACATCATTTCAACACTACCACACACATATCCCAGGATACACCCAGACTCTCACACGGTTATCAGTTGGTTGCAACACACGTCCAGATTTCTCGCTTACGAACCACATTGTAATTTATCTAGAGCCTTGTACCTAATATCGTGATGACTTTATTTTCACATCAAGTTTCACGACACTCAAGTAGTTACAACTTGCAGACAAGTCCAAATTCTTTAATTAGTTCGTTCCATAGAAGACCATTGCTGATAATTTAGGCCTTATACGTCCCCTAAGGTCAGATACCAATTGGAACCTTCTCAGTTCCAATTAACTTGCTTGTGTCCCTTCTGTCGGTACTACGACGTCTAGTTCACTTCGTTGAGATACCAATTGGAATCGGGAGATACCAATTGGACTCAACTCATACCACAAGTGATAATAGTAGCTAGCGAGCCCCACAAAACTACTAATTTCAATCATAGAACTTGGTCGAACCCAATTCTTAACCGCCTCAATCTTTAACTGATGGTAACCAGACCTTATATCAATCTTAGAGAAAACCGATACACCTTGCAATTGGTCAAAAAGGTCATCTATCTGAGGCAATGGATACTTGTTCTGAATGGTGACCCTGTTCAGCTGTCGATAGTCTATACACATCCTCTATTGCTAGTGATGGTGTTACCACTTTTGTTGCTCTAGTTCGGACCATAGAGTGAAGGAGTTCAGATACCAATTTGTATCACCTAGATACCAATTGGATCCAAGTCATAGAACGAAAGAGTAGAAAGAAGTGAGTTTTTCCTAAAGTCCTATAGCTTCTCGAAAAAAAGTACGGACGTCTTCGTACCATTCCTCAAGACTCTACTAGACTCATTTTGGTACAATGAGATCAACGAACCTAGGGCTCTGATACTAATATTGTCACGACCCAGACCGTCGTGATTGGCACCCACACAACCCTCCGGTGGGAGAATCATTACTACAACTCAAACAAACAGATTTTATGAAAACTAAGGCATTTAAAGATACATAAGCAGGTTTAAATAACTATAAAAATGGAGTCCTCAAAAACTCCAAGGTTTTAACAAACAACTAACCAAACTAATGCGGGTGAACAACCCATAGAACCTAAAAGTCATTGTACCAAAACTCTACTAATGACAAGTCTAAGAACAAGGGTTACAACCCCGAAACTAAACAAACACCTTAAACAAATAATCTGAGTCAGAAAAGAATGGACTTAAACAAGAGAGATCCATGGCAGCCTGAAAGAACTTGCTCACCCTTGAATTCGGTCACGATCAATAGTCACTTAGTTGAGGTCTAACAATAGCCGCTTGAAGATGCCCTGTACTCAACAAAGAACAAGAAAGTGCATTATCAGTACACAATCACAGTGTACTGGTAGGATCACGCGACTATCCCAATAAGTGAAACACATGCAAGTAACCACAATAATATAAAATAGGCATATACCGAATATATACCATATTAATCATCTTTTCAGGATCAATATAGCATCCCACGTTCTCAATAATACATATTGGTTATGAATTTAGAACAACAAACAATCTTTCAACCTCAATCACCATTAGATATGAACGTAATCATCACAAGTAGTTACACAACATAATTCAATGGTACTCACACGGAACCCAATTCAATGGTTCTCTCATGGAACCCAAACCCAAACTGTTAGTGTACCGGTTCGTGGTACCTGATCCAATATTTATGCCGGAATGTGGTAACCGATCCTATATTTATTCTGAAACATGGAAACCGATCCCATATTTATGTCGAAACATGGAAACCGATCCAAATTAGTGTGTCAGAACGTAACACCCGATCCATTCAACAAATCACAATCACAATCATAATGTATATTCTTACAATCATACAACAAGAGGTGATTCATGGCATACAATTATTCAATTATCCTCATTTACGATTAGGGTGATCAATAATGCAATCATTTGCATACATACATGCATTATAATGAGCAATTACAAACATATATCACACCAACATGAAATCACAACCATCACCTACCTCGAATCTAAGCTTGAATCCCCTAAGGCACTTGAATCTTCCATTTCCGGATTCTTTTCGCTTGTTCGTGGTCTAAAATTATACAATTAACACAAGGATCAATAAACGAGGCCTAATTACCCAGATTATAATTAACATTATCAACCCTTGGCCAACCCAAGATCCCATTACCCAACTTAAGGTTTTTCTCACCATCTAAACAGTTCCAAAAACCCTTCCCCAACAATAATCACCCAAGAAACCAAGTTCTACGGATCAACAAATGGATTTGGGGAGTGAAAATCTTACCTTTAGCCTCAAGAATGGTGGAAAACTGTCAAGAAAATCCCTGGGGTCGTTCCTTAGCTCTCAAAGTCGAAAAGTGCAGAATAAAATGATTTTGGGGTTTACTTCTAACTTTAAGTCGCGTATGTCCTGCTACGGTGGGACCTATCCCACTACAGCGACCCCTCTACAGCGGCAGCCATTCCGCTACGACGGCATGCACAGAGACAAAATACTGGAATTTGAATTCCAAGCCCCCATTTCACATCACACCTTCAACCCTTGACATTCAAAAACCACCCGTTCACGCTAAGATCATTTTCAGGAGTTCTACTCGCCCGAATTCAATTCCGTAAAGTTGTACGGGTTCCTTAACATTTTAGCTATCTATTCATGTGATCAAAATCATAACTAGATCACCCAATTGTTACCAGATTTCTCTAGACTCGCCTGACTCTAATTTCATCCAAATCTGGACTAGGCTAGGAAATTCCAAGTTACTACTCAAAAGTTTTCTGTCCCCAATATTTTTCCCATTGGCTTTTCCCTAACGACGGAATCAAGTCGTTACAATTTCATGAAGATTCATATTCAAGAATACATTTTCTCTTCTTCATCATATTAGTTTGTAAATTAACTAACATGTAACAAAAAAGAAGTACATGAAGGTAAGATTTTTTTTATTTTTAATAATTATGTTTTTTTATTCAATTGGTTAGCATATGATAAAGAGTTTGTTATATGGAGCACAATATGGTGGCGAATCTACTTGCAAATGAAGATGATAGAATAATTTTTTTTAAAAGCATAATTAGATATTAATTTTTTACTTTGAGTTGTATTAGTAACTTAGCTATTTTTCTTAGAATTTTTTAAAACTTTAATTTGTATAAATAATATAGCTACATGTATTGACAATGCTATTCATTTAGTTCTTTACTATTCTACTATTTTTTTTTTGTTATGAAGCATAGTTAATATAATTATCTCAATGCAACAAAAAGAATTTATGATGATCAAGAGCTACATTTTTATTATGCTTGCAAAAAAATAAAATTAAAAAATAAATAATTCTATGATGTCATTTTCTTTGGTATGTAACAATATGTTGTTGTCACTATTTTTATTTTTTTGAAATATGTTTACAATTTTTATGTAGTCATCAATTATTTTATTTTTAGTTCATTTTTGTATTTTTACTCTTGATTTTCACATTTATTATTTATTTTTACAAATAAAATCAATGCACAGTTATTAATACATTTAGTGTCTAACAAAATTCATAACTCATGTCTTTTCATTTTACCTGTGACTTCTACTCTTAAATATTATTCATAATTTTTGTATATTTCATAATATTTGTAACTATTTAATTATGTTAAAAAATTTATAATAGACAAATGTAATAATAAAGACACAATAAAGGACTTCAATTTTGTTACGAAATCAGAATTTGTTTAGAGAATCAGTACTTCTATAAAAGATAGAGGAAATGAAAACATAAACAATATTTTCAACGTAATACAATATATTATTATTTTAAACTATGATCTTTTATTCATTTTACTTCGCCACGGTAAATGCTTAATTCTACTATATACTTTATGAATAGTTTGCACTTAAAAATGCATTTAAAAAAATATATATTTTACTATATGTTTAAAAGAAAATATAAGAAAATCTATCATGTCGCAAATGAAGAGAAATATCAACATTGTCTATATATCTAATACTAACCTGAATATAAATATTATTTACTATTGTTTGTAAATATTTTTTATAGCTGCGCGAAGCGCCATCAATTTCACTAGTTTAATTATATGTAAAGAAAGGGTAATTTTATGGTGGCCAACTCTCACTACCACTTTTATTACTATAAATGTTTTCTATCAATAAGGCTTTTGTTAAAAGGATATATATCATTTTGACTAAAGTTGAGTATTTCATCCCCTTTTATTTAGAATTACTATAAATATTTTATGTCTAATTCTTAATCAAAACTTTATTTATAATCAAGGTTGAATATTTGATTAGTTCTTATTTTAAATTATTACTTTAAACGTATTTTATTTAATTCTTAGTCAATAAATATTTTTTTATTTGAAGGATAACTATTATTTATGACTAATATTGAGTATTTGATCCGTTCTTGTTTAGAATTACTATAAACGTTTTAATTCTTAGTCAATAAGTTATTTTTTCGATTTAGAGGATAACTATTATTTATAACTAAGGTTGAGTATTTGATCCATTCAAGTTTATAATTACTAGAAACTTCTTTTTTTATCTAGTTCTTAGTCAATAAAGTTATTTCTTTTGGTTTATAGGAATGCCTATTATTTATAGCTAAGGTTGATATTTGATCCACTTTTGTTTAGAATTAGTATAAATGCTTTCTTCTAATTTTGAATCAATAAAGTTATTATTTTGGGTTTAAAGGATAGCTATTATTTATAACTAAAGTTGAGTATTTGATCCACTTTTGTTTAGAATTACTATAAACGTTTTCGTTTAATTCTTATTCAATAAAATTATTAAATGTCTATGCGAGTAGGAGATAGTAGCCATCCGAAAAATTATATATGCTATTAATTGTAATTCTTTGAAAGGAAAGTAATTTAAGGAATAATCGTCGAAAAAAAATTGTAAAGAAAAGACGAAAAACATATAAAGGATTGACATTTCAGGGAAAATAATGCATTTCTACAATCGGGAAGAATTATAGTTTATTTTGGATTAAGAACTGAGATAGAAAATGATGGAGGAAAAAAAGAGAAAAATCAATAAAAGAAAAAAAAAATGCAGAGGTAAATTCAACAGGAGAGAAATAAATTAAAAACCAATTTAGTTCCCCCTTTTTTGTGTTTATTTGCTTTATTTGTCAGTTAATGTTTTATTTTATTTGAACAGAGGGTTAATATTTATTTATTTTAAAATCAAGTTTCTATACACACTCTCCAATATCTTGCCGGCGTGCCTATTGGGGCTTATATTTGATATTCCCTTCATTTATTTTTACTTGTCACTGTTTGACTTAACATATTTATTAAGAAAATAATTATTCATATATGTATTTTACCACATTATCTCTATTAAATGATGTTTAGTTAGGTTTTGGAAAATAATATTTAATAATAAGAATAAAATATGAAAAAATTAATTATTTTTTCTTGATATATCAAAAATGACAAGTAAAAAATGAAAATTTATTTTAAAAATAAATAATAAGTAAAAATGAGACAAGGGAGTAATTCATAAATTTTATGCTTTAGTTTTATTGTACTTCATTTTTCTATGCACGCACCTTTTTCATTTTGGACCAAAAAATCATACTATTTTCTATGTATCATGTTGACAATTTTGTTGAACATGGGTCCACTTGCATTTTTTTTCATTGTGTCTCATATTAATTGATCACTTTATTACAAATAGTTGTCTCACATAAGTTGTTTACTTTACTAAATAAAAAAAATTATTAATTATTTTTTTCTATAGTAATTTTGTAATTAGTTCTTTTTTAAAATGTTCACATTTGTTTGTATGATTCTCAAAAAGTTTTGTAATGAGTTAATGAGTAAAATTATCTTCTTATTTATAATTTTTTGAGCGTGTAAAAAAGGAAAATGATCAGTTAATATCAGGCAGGAGAGCACGTGTGTTGTTGCAGCCTTTTCTTTCTTTGAGATTTGTGGCCCCATATTTAATAGTTGGTTATTATACTCTCTCTGTGCATATTTACTTGTTCATTTTTTACTTGACACATATTTTAAGAAAATAATAATTGACATAGTGAGTTTATCACTTTATTCCTATTAAGTGATAGAATCTAAAAATCAATTTACTTATTAAAGAGGTTGTAACAATATTTTAAAAGGCAGGGGCATGAGGCGGGCAGTTTTACTTAGTATAGGCTGTCACGACCCAGACCATCGTGATTGACACCCACGCTAACCCTTCGGTGGGAGAACCACTACTACAACTCAACTACACAACTTAACGAAAAGATAGGCATTTAAAGATACGGAAGCAGGTTTAAATGTATAAAGAAAATTGGAGTTCCCATAAACTCCGAAAGTTAACAAAAACAAACTACCAACATTGCGGAAAAACAATCCCTAGAACCTGAAAGTCATTGTACCGAAATATTTAAAGTGCAACAAGTCTAAGTACAAGGGGTACAACCCCAACTAACACAACAAATATCTAAATAGTCTAAGTCTGAAGGAAATGGACTTACAATATGAAAGACTCCATGGCAGCCTGAAGAACTGGCTCAACCTTGAAATCCGATCTCGATAACTGATCTCCTTAGCTGAGGTCTATCAATAGCCGCCTGAAGATGCCCTGTACTCAATAAAGAACGAGCAAGTGCAGCATCAGTACAAAACCATAGTGTACTGGTAGGATCACATGGCTATTCCAGTAAGTGAAACATATATAAACAATCACAACATAGCAAGCATAACATGTACGAAATATATATATATACATCGGTTATCATTTCAGGAGCAATGTATAATTCCACATTCTTAATAACAAGTAGATATGACAATTCAATGGCACTCTCAAGGAACCCATACCCAAACTGTTAGTGTGCCAGACGTGAGACCCGATCCCAATTAGTGTGTCGAAATGTGACACTTGATCCAATATATGTGTCGAAACGTGACACCCGATCCAACGTATGTGTCGGAACATGACACCTGATTCAATCAACACAACCACAATCACATTCACACTCATAATGTACATACTCATAATCATACAATCAAGTATTGAATCATGGCATACATTTGTTCATTCATACTCATTTCATTAGGTTTGATCAACAATGCTTCATTCACATACATACATGCATTACAATAAAGCAATTACCAACATACATCACACAAACAAGAAATCAAACCATCACCTACCTCGAAATAAAGCTTGAATCCCCCTAAGACATTTGAATCTTCCCTTTCCAGATTATTTCTGCTTGTTTGTGGTCTAAAAATAACAAATTAATGCAAGGATCAGTAAACGAGTCCTAATTACCTGGATTACAATAGAAATTATCAACCCTAGGCCAAACCCAAGATCCCAATACCCAACTTAGGACTTTTCCCACCATTAGATTTAGGTCAAAACCCTCCCCAATAATAATTACCCAAGAATCTAAGTTCTACGGATCGAAAAGCGAATTAGGAAAGTAAAAACCTTACCTTTCGCGCTAGAAGAGGTGTCAAACTTTCAAGGTCGTTTCTTAGCTCTCAAGAATGAAAATTGCAAAATAAGAATGTTTTTTGGGTTTAATCCTGACTTAATTCACGATTGGGCCATTGCGGTGAATCCCATCCCGCCACAGTGGTCCCGCCCTGGCGGCTTGCGCGGAGACAGAACATCGAAATTAGAGTTTCAAACCCTCATTTCACAACACACCTTCAAATCTTGTCGTTCAAAAACTATCAGTTCACACTAAGATCCGTTTCAGGAGTTCTACTCACCCAAATTTGATTATGTAAAGTCGTACGGGCTCCCTAACGTCTTGGTTATCCACTCATGTAACCAAATTCATTATTGACTCTCTCATTCATTACCATATTTCCTTAGACCTCACATGACTCAGATTTCGTCCAAATTTGGACTAGGCTAGGAATTTTCAAGTCGCTACTCAAAAGGTTTCTGGCCCTAATTCTTTCCCCAATGGCTTTTCCCTAATGACAGAAACAAGTCGTTACAATAGATACCAATTTCCCCATCACTCATCCCCGAGTGATCAACTAAGAAAGACTGACTAAAGTAAGGGTAGAGTAGTACCTGAATCATTGAACAACTGGGAAACTTGTCTCGCATGTCCTTCTCGGTTTTCCAAGTAGCTTCCCCAACCAAACGATGCTTCCATTGAATTTTCACAGACTTTATCTCCTTGGTCCTCAGTTTCTGGATATCGCGATCAAGAATTGCAACCGGCTCCTCCTCATACTGACGACCCTTGTCTAACAAAATAGAGTCTCATTTGACGATGTAATCCCCGTCCCCGTGATAATTTTTCAACATGGACACTTGAAATACCGGATGAACTCCTGATAAGTTAGGAGGTAAAGCCAACCTATAAGCCACTGGTCCTGCACAATCAAGAATTTTGAATGGTCCAATGTATCGAGGACTAAGCTTGCCTTTCTTGCCTAATCTCATCACCCCTTTCATGGGTGACACTTTAAGAAGAACTTTCTCACCAGTCTGAAATGTCATGTCTCTTACCTTATGGCCTGCATACTTTTTCTGTCGACTTTGGGCTGCTAGGAGCTTAGCTTGGATGCTTCTTACCTTATCCTGAGCATCCTTCACCAAGTCAACCCCCAAAGGTTTCACATCTCCAGCCTCAAACCATCCTATGAGTGATCTACATCCCCTCCCATAAAGTGCCTCGAACGGTGCCATGTCAATCCTGTTGTGGTAACTATTATTATAGGAGAATACACACAACGGTAGAAACTTATTCCAATGGCCTCCAAAGTCAATCACACATGCCCTCAATGTGTCCTCTAGCACCTGAATAGTCCTCTCTGACTGCACATCCGTCTGTGGATGGAAATCTATACTAAAAGTGAGTTGAGTGCCCAACTCGTCATGCCATTTTCTCCAAAACTTAGAAGTGAACTGCGTACCACGGTCTGAGATTATAGAAAGGGGCACCCCGTGCAGCCTTCACATAAACCTTAGCCAATTGCTGAGCATTATAGTCTATTCTGATTGGAATAAAATGGGTTGACTTAGTCAATTTGTCAACCACTACCCAAATAGAATCAAACTTCACCAAAGTATTGGAAACACCAACCACAAAATCCATAGTTATCCTTTCCCATTTCCATTCCGAAATTGGCATTCTCTAAAGCAAACCCTGACAATTTTGGTACTTAGCCACAAACTCAGCTATGTATTTCTTTATGCCAGGCCACCAATGAAGTCGTTTCAAATCTTGGTACATCTTGGTCATACCCGAATGAATGGAATACCGTGAACCATGGGATTCTGTTAACAATTTATGAATAAAGTCATCCACTCGAGGAACACAAATCCTTCCTTTAAAACTGTGCACACCCCTCGCATCAAGAGTCACATCTTCTGCCTTTCCAGACACTGTCTTCTTTCTGAGCTCATTCAAATAGTCATCCTTAAATTGTTTGGCCTTGATCTCCTCAATGAATGTGGCCCTAACCTCAATGCTAGCTAACACCTCACCTTTCTCTGAGATGCCCAACTGCATGAACTTAGACTCCAAGGTTTGAATATCCTTGGCCAAAAGGTCGCTTGGATATCCCCAAACAAGCTAGACTACCCATATTTACCGCATTTCGGCTCAAAGCGTCTACCACCACGTTAGCCTTACCCGGATGGTATTGGATGGTGACATCATAATCCTTAAGTAACTCCATCCACCTTTGTTGTCTCAGATTTAGGTATATTTGAGTGAATACATGATGCAGTGTCACGACCCAGACCGTCGTGATTGGTACCCACACTAACTCTCCGATGGGAGAACCACTACTACAACCCAAACCAAGCAACTAAACCAAAACTAAGGCATTTAAGTTACGGAAGAAAGTTAAATACTAAGGAAATAAATAGAGTTCCCATACACTTTAACAAAAGTCTAACAATAATAAACTAACATTGCGGAAGTAATGCCTAGAACCTGAAAGTCAATGTACCAAAACATCTAAAATTCAACAAGTCTAAACAAGAAGGGATGCAACCCCAATCTAATGAACTAATCAACTAATTAGAACATAGTCTAAGTCCGGAATGGTGGACATAGACGAAAGAGAGCCCATGGCAGCCCGGAAAAATTGGCTCACCCTTGAATTCGAATGATCACTGATCTCATAAGTGAGGTCTGTCAATAGCCGCTTGAAGATGTCCTGTACTCAACAAAAATAAGAGCAAGTGCAGTATCAGTACACAACCACAGTGTACTGGTAGGATCATGCGGCTATCCTACTGCAACATAAGCAAGTCAAGACAATATTATAATGACATGGATATATCAAACATATACAATATCATCAACTTATACGAACAACGAACAACTTCACATTTTCTCAAGATACACAATTATGACAAGTCATTGGTCCTCTCATGGAACCCAAACCCAAACAGTTAGCATACTGGAACGTGGTACCCGATCCCAATGTTATGCCGGAACGTGGCAACCAACCCCATATTTATGATGGAATGTGGCAACCGATCCAAGTTAGTTACGTCGAAACGTGGCAACCGATCCCATTCACATACCACAATCACAATCCCAATCACAAGTATTTCCTCAAGATCATACATTTAAGTCATGATTTCATGGCAATCATCATTCATCTATCTCATTTACGACAATTGTGATCAACATTGCAACATTCATACATATACAGGTAAATAATGAAGCATGAACAAACATACATCACACAATCATAGAATCACAACCATCACCTACCTCGAAATAAGCTTGAAACCCTAAGAAACTTGATCCTTTCCTTTTTGGATTCGTTCCGCTTGTTCTTGGTCTACAAACAATCAATATAATACGGGAATCAATAAACAATCACTAAGTACCCGAATTACTAACAATTCAATGAACCCTAGATCATACCCATGATCCCAATTATCCAATTTAGGGGTGTTTCCACCATAGAATCTATAACAACACTTTTCTCCATCGATACTTACCCATTCCATTACGTTCTACGGATCGAAAAATGGATTCGAGGAGTGAAAAACTTACCTTTAGCCTCAAGAATGGTGGAAAACGAGTAGGATTCGCCTGGGATTCATTCCTTATCTCTAAAAGTTGAAAAGTGCATAATAAGGTCGTTTAAGGGTTTATTAACAACCTTAAGTAACGTCGAGCCCACCACAACGACCCTTATCCCGCTGTAGCGACCCCGCCAGAGCGGCAAAATCCAGCGCCAAAGTGGCTTGAACGAATCAGAGAGCTATTTTGAGAATTCCAAAATCCCTATTTCACAACACACATCTAACTATATATGCTCAGAAAAATACCCTTCACGCTAAGATGGATTACGAGAGTTCTACTCACCCGAATTCATTCCGTAAAGTCGTACGAAATCCTTAACGAGTTATCTAACCACTCATGTAACCAGAATTATAAATAAATTACCCGATTGTTACCATATTTCCCTAAACCTTAAAGGCGCCGATTTTATCCAAATCTGGACAAGGTTGGGAAATTCCAAGTTACTACAAAAAAGTTTTCCGACCGAAATTTTTTCCCCGTTGGCTTTTCTATAACGATGGAACCCGGTCATTACAATAGATACCAATTTACCCATCACTCGTCCCCGAGTGACAAACTTAAGAAAAATAGGCTAAGGAAAGAATGAAATAGTACCTGAATCGACGAACAATTGAGGATACTTGTCTCGCATATCTCTCTCGATTTCCCAATTAGATTCCTCAACTGGACGATGCTTCCATTGAACTTTCACGGACTTAATCTCCTTGGTCCTCAACTTACGCATATCATGATCAAGAATTGCAACCGGGTCCTCCTCATATTGGAGGTCTTTTTGTAACACAATTGAGTCCCACTTAATGATATAATCCCCGTCACCATGATACCTCTTCAACATGGACACATAAAATATCGGATAAACACCCGATAGATTAGGAGGTAACGCTAATCTATACGCTACTGGCCCCACACATTCAAGAACCTCAAATGGACCAATGTATCGCAGACTTAGCTTGCCCTTCTTGCCAAATCTCATCAACCCTTTCATGGGTGATACCTTAAGAAGAACATTTTCACCGGTTTGAAACGCCATATCTCTTACCTTTTGATCCGCATACTTCTTTTGTCTACTCTGGGCTGCTAAAAGCTTAGCTTGAATTCTCCTCACCTTATCTTGAGCATCCTTCACTAAATCAACCACCAAAGGTTTCATATCTCCAGCCTCAAACCATCCTATGGGTGATCTACATCCCCTCTCATATAATGCCTCAAATGGTGCCATATGTATGCTGGAGTGATAACTATTATTATAGGAGAACTCACACAAAGGTATGAATTTATCCCAATGCCCTCCAAAATAAAGCACACATGTCCTCAACATGTCTTCTAACACTTAAATAGTCCTCTCTGACTGCCCATATGTCTGTGGGTGGAAGGTTGTACTAAAAGTGAGTTGTGTTCCCAATTCATTATGCAATTTTCTCCAAAACTTGGATGTGAATTGGGTACCACGGTCTGAGATGATAGAGAGGGGCACCCCATGCAACCTCACTATCTCTTTTACATACACCTTAGCCAATTGTTTAGCATTATAATTTATTCTTACCGGAATAAAATGGGTTGACTTGGTCAATCTATCAACCACTACCCATACTCACCGCCTTTCAACTCAAAGCGCTTGCCAGTACATTAGCCTTACCCGGATGGTATTGAATGGTGACATCATAATCTTTAAGTAACTCCATCCACCTTCGCTGTCTCAAATTCAGATCCTTTTGAGTGAATACATGATGAAAACTACGATGATCAGTAAATACCTCACATTTAACACCATAGGGGTAATGTCGCCAGATTTTAAGAGCAAATACTACCACTGCCTACTCCAAATCATGCGTTGGATAATTTCTCTCATGCACCTTCAATTGTCGTGACGCATAGGCTATAACATTATTATCCTGCATTAACACCGCACCCAACCCAGAATGAGAAGCATCACAATAAACTATAAAATCCTTACCTTCCACCGGTAACACTAGAATAGGTGTGGTGGTCAAGAGAGTTTTGAGCTTTTGGAAGTTCTCCTCATATTTTTCAGTCCATTCAAATGATATCTCCTTTTTGGTCAAATTAGTCAAGTGAGTGGCAATAGAAGCAAGGTTCTTCAGAAATCAACGATAATAGCTAGCGAGCCCCAAAAACTCCTAACTTCTGTCACGGAACTAGGCCGAACCCAATTCTTAACCGCTTCAATCTTTTGAGGATCTACCATTACCCATTCTTTTGAAACTACATATCCTAAAAATGCCACAGAAATCAACCAAAATTCACACTTCGAAAATTTCACATATAACTTTTATCTCCTAAGAACACCCGAAATAATACGAAGATGGTCGGCATTCTCTTCCTCACTTTTTGAATAGACCAAAATATCATCAATAAAGACTATGACGAAAGAATCAAGAAATGGCTTGAACACCCCATTCATTAAGCTCATAAAAGTTGCAGGTGCATTGGTCAAACCAAAAGACATAACCAAAAACTCATAGTGCTCATAGCGAGTCCTAAACGCCGTCTTGGGCACATCCTCAGGCCTAATTTTCAACTGATGGTAGCTAGACCTTAGATCAATCTTAGAGAAAACTGATGCACCTTGAAATTGGTCAAAAAGATCATCTATTCGAGGCAAAGGATACTTGTTTCGAATAGTTACCCTATTCAATTGCTGGTAATCTATACACATTCTCATACTACTATCATTTTTCTTAACAAACAAAAATGGATCACCCCATGGGGAAGCACTAGGATGAATAAATCCCTTATCAAGAAGCTCTTGGATTTGAGTCTTAAGTTGTCTTAATTCTGTCGGATCCATGCAATATGGAGGGATAGAAATAGGGCGCGTACCAGGCTCTAAATCAATGCAAAAATCTATATCTCTATCCGGAGGCATACCAGTCAAGTCATTAGGAAACACTTCTCTAAATTTTGACACCACATGAATAGACTCAGTAGATGAAGTCTCAACCTCAACATCCCTAATGTGAGCCAAATAAGCCAAACAACCCTGCTCTACCAGTTTACTAGCCCGAATGGGGGATATGATCTTAGCTTGCTTAGGCTTGTACACCCCTTCCCACTCTAACTTTTCCCTTCCCGGAGTTTCTAGAGTTACAGACTTGTATTATATTTAAGTACGGCATAATAGGGGGACAACCAGGTCATGCCTAAGATTATGTCTAAGTCAGTCATATCCAAAATCACCAAATCAGCTCAAGTCTGAAAACCCATAAACAAATTAGGACAAGCACGATAGACATGGGTAACTATGATTGACTCTCCAACTAGGGTAGAAACATGGATAGGGGCATCCAGTATATCACAAACCATATCAAACTTTGAGGAAAATCGCACGATTACATAAGAAAAAGTAGAACCCGGATCAAATAACACATTAGCCATCCGATCACAGACAAGAATAGTACCTGTGATCACTGCGTCAGACGCCTCTACTTCATTCTTGCCCGAAAATGCAAAACACTGAGCCCTATCATCTTGACGAACCACTTCCCTGCCTGGTTGCACATTACCTCTGCCTGCATTACCATTTCCTCTACCTCAACGGCCTTGTTGATTACCTCCTCGCTCACCTTGTGGACGTCCTCTACCATTATTACCATTCCCCACGGGTACCACTGCTCTAGACTATTGTTGTGCGGAATCTAACACATGTGGGTAGGGACAATCTCTCCTCATATGCCAAGGTTCACCACAGTTGTAACAAGTACGATCAAAAGATGGTCTGCCGCCCGTCGAAGGAGCGACTCCCTGGCTATCCTGAAAATTATGAAATGGACTTTCCGAGTAAGTACCTGCAGAGGCGGGCATAGAGGACTGAATTGGAATGGCTGCAAGCGTTGGCTTTCCGGAACCTCTGGAATAGGAACCTTGAAAGTTACCTGAGTTTTTGGCCCTTTTTGCCAATGCCTTAGCTTGACCGTCACGCCTCACCACCTCCACTTTCTTAACATAGTCACCTCATTAAAGCTCCTCCCTGCAGAAGTCATATGAACAGATAATACTTGCAACTCAGAATTTAGTCCCTTAATAAATAACCATATCCTCTCCTCCTCAGTAGCCACCAATTGAGTAGCATATCTAGACAAAGCATGGAACTTGGCCTCATAAGCAGCCACAGTCATACCACCCTGCTCCAAAGCCATGAACTCATCCTTCTTGTGATCCCTCAAAGTCCTAGGCACATATTTCTCCAAAACAGAGCATGAAATTGGGTCCAAGTAAGTGGAGGTAAAGTTGAAGATCTACATTCCATATAAGCTCTCCACCACTGTTTAGCCCCACCTTGAAGTTGAAAGGACACAAACTCAACCCCATGTTGATGGACAATTCCCAACTTATGAAGCCTCTCATAGCAATCTAAGATAAATTCATGAGCATTCTCATTCTCAGAACCAAGAAACACAGGAGGCTTTAGCTTTAAAAACTTAGTCAACATTTCATGCTCATTACCAGTCATAACAGAACTCAACAAAGGACTGAAGAAAGCATCATTACCTCCGATCCCACCTATCTTGGGCGCAGTGCTAGCAATAGGGGGATTAGTAGGAGCTTGAGTTGCTTGAGCAGAACGAAGCACTCCAGGACCAACCAACCCTTTCAGGAATGACATGATCTGTCGAGCTAACACTGGGTCTATATGGGGAACATCGGTAGTCTCATCCTGCACCTCTTCATCTTGTCCCACATCCTCAACATTCTCAACATCAGCATTCTCCTCTTCAATCTCTTCATGATGCGCATGAGGGTTCTCATTCAAAGGAGAATTCACAACATGAGCTCCATTTCCAGCAGGCGCTACTCTTCCACGGCCTCTACCCCTAGCTCTTCCTCTACCCCTGCCTCGAGCGCGACCTCTCGCTGCAGATTCCTCAGCTGGAGCATTGACGGGAGTTACAGGTCTAATGCGGTTGAATCTAGTATTAACCATCTGCGGACAGAAGAGTGAAGGAGGTTAGATACCAATTTGAATCGCCAGATACCAATTGGAATCAAGTCATAGCAAGAAAGGGGACAAGAGAAAACAGAGAGATTTCCTAAAGTCCTATAGCCTCTCGAAGAAAAGTAAAGGCGTCCCTATACCGTTTCACGAGACTCTACTAGACTCGTTTTGGTATATCGAGATCAATGAACCTAGGCTCTGATACCATATTTGGCACGACCCAGACCGTCGTGATTGACACCCACACTAACTCTCCGGTGGGAGAACCACTACAACAACCCAAACCAAGCAACTAAACCAAAACTAAGGCATTTAAGTTACGGAAGCAAGTTAAATACTAAGGAAATAAATAGAGTTCCCATACACTTTAACAAAAGTCTAACAATAATAAACTAACATTGCGAAAGTAATGCCTAGAACCTGAAAGTCAATGTACCAAAACATCTAAAGTTCAACAAGTCTAAACAAGAAGGGATGCAACCCTAATCTAATGAACTAATCAACTAACTAGAACATAGTCTAAGTCCGGAATGGTGGACATAGACGAAAGAGAACCCACGGCGTCCCAGAAGAATTAGCTCACACTTGAATTCGAACGATCACTGATCTCCTAAGCGAGGTCTGTCAGTAGCCGCTTGAAGATGTCCTGTACTCAACAAAAATAAGAGCAAATGCAGTATAAGTACACAACCACGGTGTATTGGTAGGATCACATGACTATCCCACTAAGTGCAACATAAGCAAGTCAAGACAACTATCGAACATATATAATATCATCAACATATACGAACAATGAACAACTTCACATGTTCTCAAGATACACAATTATGACAAGTCATTGGTCCTCTCATGGAACCCAAACAGTTAGCATACCGAAACGTGGTACCTGATCCCAATGTTATGCCGAAACGTGGCAACCGATCTCATATTTATGTCGGAACGTGGCAACCGATCCCAGTTACACACCATAATCACAATCAAAATCACAAGTATATCCTCAAGATCATACATTTAAGTCATGATTCCATGGCAATCATCATTCATCTATCTCATTTACGACAAGTGTGATCAACATTGCAACAATCACACATATACAAGTATCATAATGAAGCATGAACAAACATACATCACACAATCATAGAATCACAACCATCACCTACCTCGAAATAAGCTTGAAACCCTAAGAAACTTGATCCTTCCCTTTCCAGATTCATTTCGCTTGCTCTTGGTCTACAAACAATCAATATAATACAGGAATCAATAAACAATCACTAATTACCCGAATTACTAACAATTCTATGAACCCAAGATCATACCCATGATCCCAATTATCCAATTTAGGGTTGTTTCCACCATAGAATCTATAACAAAACTCTTCCCCATCGATACTTACCCATTCTATTACGTTATACGGATCGAAAAATAGATTCGGGGAGTGAAAATCTTACTTTTAGCCTCAAGAATGGTGGACAATGAGTAGGAGTCGCCTGGGGTTCATTTCTTAGCTTTAAAAGTTGAAAAGTTCATAATAAGGTCGTTTAGGGGTTTATTAACGACCTTAAGTCGCGTCGAGCCCGCCACAACGGTCCTCATCCCACTGTAGTGGCCCCGCCAGAGCGGCAAAATCCAGCGCCAAAGCGGCTGGAATGAAACAGAGAGCTATTTTGATAATTCCAAAATCCCCATTTCACAACACACCTCTAACCAACGATGCTCAATAAAATACCCTTCACGCTAAGATCGATTCTGAGAGTTCTACTCACCTGAATTCAATTTCATAAAGTCGTACGGATTCCTTAACGAGTTATCTAACCACTCATGTAACCAGAATTATAAATAAATCACCCAATTGTTACCAGACTTCCCTACACCTTAAAGACTCTGATTTTGTCCAAATCTGGACAAGGTTGAGAAATTCCAAGTTACTACGAAAAAGTTTTCCAACCCAAAAAATTTCCCCGTTGGATTTTCTATAACAACGAAACTCGGTCGTTACATATAGACTATGATGATCAGTAAATACCTCACACTTAACACCATAAAGGTAATGCCGCCAAATCTTAAGAGAAAACACCACCGCTGCCAACTCCAAATCATATGTCGGGTAGTTTCTCTAATGCATCTTCAACTGCCGCGATGTATAAGCTATAATATTCTTATTCTGCATTAATACAGCACCCAAACCCTAATGCGAAGTATCACAATAAATAATGAAATCTTTACCTTCCACCGGTAGTGCCAGAATAGGTACTGTGGTCAGAAGAGTCTTGAGCTTTTGAAAGCTCTCATCACATTTTTCGGTCCATTCAAAAGGCACCTCCTTTTTGGTCAGCCTTGTCAAATGCGTGGCAACAGAACCAAAGTTTTTCACAAACTGATGATTGTAGCTAGCGAGCCCCATAAAATACCTAACTTCAGTCACAGAGCTAGGCCGGACCTAATTCTCAACCGCTTCAATCTTTTGGGGATCTACCATTACCCTTCCCTTGAAACTACATGCCCCCAAAAAGGCAACTGAAGTCAACCAGAACTCTCACTTCGAAAATTTAGCATATAACTTTTGTCTCCCAAGGACACCTAGAACAATACGAAGATGGTCTGAATGCTCTTCCTCACTTTTCGAATAAACTGAAATGTCATCAATAAAAACTATAACAAAAGAATCCAGAAATGGTTTGAACACACCATTCATCAAACTCATGAAAGTTGCAGGCGCATTTGTCAATCCTAACGACATCACTAGAAACTCATAGCGCCCATAGCGGGTCTTAAACGCCGTCTTTGGTACATCGTCAGGCCTAATCTTTAACTGATGGTAACCAGACCTTAGATCAATCTTAAAGAAAACTGATGCACCTTGCAACCGGTCAAAAAGATCATCTATCCGAGGCAGTGGATACTTGTTCTGAATGGTGAACCTATTCAACTGCCGGTAGTCTATGCACATCCCCATACTACTGTCCTTTTCTTAACAAAGACAGGAGCATCCCACGGGGAAGCACTGGGACAGATGAAACTTTTATCAAGAAGCTCCTGGATTTGAGCCTGAAGATCTCTCAATTCTACTGGAGCCATGCGATACAGAGAGATGGAAATGAGGTGAGTACCGGGTTCCAAGTCAATGCAGAAATCTATATTTTTATCCGGAGGCAAACCAGGCAAATCGGTAGGAAACACTTAACACTACAAGAATAGACTTAATAGAGGGAGACTCAATCTCAATATCCCGAATATAAGCCAAATATGCCAAACATCCCTGCCCCACCAGTTTCCTATCCCAAATGAAGGATATGACATTAGCTGGCTTAATCTTGTACACCCCTTCCCACTCTAACTTTTCCCTATTGGATCTCTAGAGTCACAAATTTTGTATTACAATTTAACACAACATAATGGGGAGGGGGGACAACCAAGTCATGCCGAAGATTATATCAAAGTCAGTCATATCCAAAATAACCAAATCAGGCCAAGTCTGAAAATCCATAAACAAGATAGGGCAAGCACAATATACATGGGTGACTATGACTGACTCTCCAACTGGGGTAGAAACATGGATGGGGGTATCAAGTATATCACAAATCATATTAAAACCCAAAGCAAACTGAACTGACACATCTGAATAAGTAGAACCCGTATCAAATAAAACAGTAGTCATTCGGTCACAGACAAGAATAGCACATGTGACCACTGCATCAAACACTTCAGCCCGAAAAGGCATAAAATTGAGCCCTGTCATCTTGACGGGCAACCTCCTTGCCTGGTGGCACTGCTCCCCTACCTAGATTACCATTTCCATGGCCTCTACGACTTTGATGATTTCCTCCTCATATGCTCAGGTTCTCCACAATTTTAACACACTTAATAACTTAACCAAGTAAGCATCGTTGCTATTGTAGTAGTCGTATCATGACCCTCTTTGATATACACTCAATCTAGGAAATCGCAGTAGAGATTCTAACTTCAATTGTCGCAACATAATTTCAACATTTACTAAGCAACCCATACATGTTATGACAACAATATTAAATGTATTTTCCAAAGTAATGGTGCTCATTATCTAGCCTTCCCTTGCAAACTTGTTGAATGTTATCACCTTAGCAAAGTCTTTTGACTTCACCCCCTTCTTCGCCCATCACAAAATCAACCACTTCCTGAAAATTGTTTGCTAAAGCAGCCACTTATAAGCTTGAATCTGCAAATTTGACCTTAATCCCTTCACAAAATGACGAATTTTATCCTTTAAACTGAAGCAAAGTGGAGTACCATATTTGGATAAAACACAAACCTTTACCTTAAAAGCTGCAACAAATATATTATGTTGCTCTATATTCAAGAACTCATCTCTCCTCCTATCCCTCAAAGTTCAGGGTATATACTTCTCCATACAGAAAGCTATAAAATACTTCCCAAGTCATGATTAGTGCATTTACTAGTCAACACTCAACATGAGACCACCACCATATTTTGGTGTCTCTCTTGAACTAGTATATCATAAACTCAACACTAAATCACTCTACCTTATCCATCTTATGAAGCAACTCATGACAATCAACAAGAAAATCATAAGTATCTTTAGATTCAGTAACCATGAAGAATGAAGATTTCAACCTTAAGAACCTAATAAAAACCTCATGTTTGTTATTAGTCATTACGTGCCCACATTGAATCGGGGAAACATGCTTATCTGGAAGGACACACACTCTTTGCTAATGTTGGTGTTACCACTTCTGTTGCTCTAGTTCTGACCATAGAGTAAAGGAGGAAAGATATCAATTTGTATCACCTAGATACCAATTGGATTCAAGTAATAGCACGAAGAAAGAAATAAATGAGTTTTCTTAAAGTCCTATAGCCTCTCGAAGAAAAGTACAGAATTCTCTGTACCATTCTGCAAGACTCTACTAGACTCGTTTTGGTACAATGAGATCAACGAACCTAGCACTCTGATATCAACTTTGTCACGACCCAGACCGTCGTGATTGGCACCCACACTAACCTTCCGGTGGGAGAACCACTACTACAACCCAACTACAAAACTTAACGAAAATATAGGCATTTAAATATACAGAAGCATGTTTAAATGTCTAAAGAAAACTGGAGTTCCCATAAACTCTGAAAGTTAACAAAAACAAACTACCAATATTGCGGAAAAACAACCCCTAAAACCTTAAAGTTATTGTACCAAAACATCTAAAGTGCAACAAGTCTAAGAACAAGGGGTACAACCCCAACTAACACAAGAAATAGCTAACTAGTCTAAGTTCGAAGGAAATGGACTAAACAATAGGAAGGACTCCATGGCAGCCTGAAAGAACTGACTCACCCTTGAAATCTGGTCTCGAGCACTGATCTCCTAGTTGAGGTTTATCAATAGCCGCTTGAAGATGCCCTGAACTCAACAAAGAACGAGCAAGTGCAGTATCAGTACACAACCACAGTGTATTGGTAGGATCACACGGCTATTTCAGTAAGTGAAACATATATAAGAATTCACAACATAACAAACATAACATGTACAGAAAATATATATATACACATCGGTTATCATTTCAGGATCAATGTACAATTCCACATTCTCAATAATAAGTAGATATGATAATTCAATGGTCCTCTCATGGAACCTATACCCAAACTGTTAGTGTACTGGACGTGACACCCGATCACAATTAGTGTGTCAGAACGTGACAACTGATCCAATATATGTATTAGAACGTGACACCCGATCCAACGTATGTGTCAGAACGTGACACCAGATCCAATCAAAACCACAATCACATTCACACTCATAATGTACATACTCATAATCATACAATCAAGTGTTGAATCATGGCATACATTTGTTCGTTCATAATCACTTCATTAGGTTTGATTAACAGTGCTTCATTCACATACATACATGCATTACAATGAATCAATTACAAACATACATCACACAAACAAGAAATCAAACCATCACCTACCTCGAAACCAAGCTTGGATCCCCCTAAGGCACTTGAATCTTCCTTTTCCAGATTCTTATGGCTTGTTCGTGGTCTAAAAATAACAAATTAATGCAAGGATTAATAAACGAGGCCTAATTACCCGAATTACAATTGAAATTATCAACCCTAGGACAAACCCAAGATCCCAATACCTAACTTAGGGCTTTTTCCACTATTAGTTTCAGGTCAAATCCATCCCCCAATGATAATCACCCAAGAATCTAAGTTCTACAGATTGAAAAGTGGATTATGGGAGTAAAAATCTTACCTTTCATGCTAGAAGAGGTGGAAAACTGTCAAGAACTTGTCCTGGGTCATTTCTTAGCTCTCAAGAACAAAAATTGCAGAATAAGAACATTTTTTGTGTTTACTCCCGGCTTAATTCGTGATTGGGCCGCTACGACGGACCCCATCCCGCCACAGCGGCCCTGCCCTGGCGGGATAAATCCCACCTTGACGGCTTGTGCGGAGACAAAACATCGGAATTAGAGTTTCAAACCCCCATTTCACAACATACCTTCAACCCTTGATGTTCAAAAACTACCCCTTCACGCTAAGATCGGTTTTAGAAGTTCTACTCACCTGAATTCGATTCTGTAAAGTCGTACAGGCTTTCTAACGTCTTGGCTATCCACTCATGTAACCAAATTCATTATTGACTCTCTCATTCATGACTCATATTTCATCCAAATCTGGACTAGGTTAGAAATTTTCAAGTCACTACTCAAAAGTTTTCTAGCCCCAATTATTTCCCCATTGGTTTTTCCCTAATGATGGAAACAATTTGTTACATAGGCGAGGCGTAAGCCTCGAGACATGGGGCGTAAGCCTTATGTATCATTAAATTTTTAATTTACAATACAATATAATAATATAATAACACAAAATCATAATAATTCAAGAATAATTTAAAATAATTACAATAATGATTAAGGAAACTCATGAAAAACAAAAATTTAACATGATTATACACGTATAAATAATCTAATATCTTAATTTTTTAATAATAAAAAAATTATTATTTCTAAAAATATATTATTATCATACTCTACAATTTACCCCCCCCCCCCTAAAAATAATCAATAAAACTTACTAGTATTATAATAAAAACATCACTTCATCATGAATAAAAATAAAAATACTTTCAAATAGCTAAATAAAATATGATAATTTTGAGACATGACAAAAACATTAAAACCAAAGATAAGTGAAAAAGTAAAATTGTGCTATGTATTTTTAAAAGAATTGTTACATAATATATAATCACCCTCACAATATTACCAAATAGTAAAGATGTGATACTACTACTTGTTATTCGAGTTACTCTCAATCTTTTATTTCTATAAATTAAAAATTATCAAGTATCATTCATTATTCAAGAATTATGAGGGTCAACAATGCTAACTAAAAAATTTAACACATTATTTGTGTAAAATCTGTTAGGTGAGCCCTGAGCGTTGAGCATTGAATGTGGTTAGGGCGTACAGTAGGGTGCTTAGGGCGTAAGTCTTACAAAGCTTAGCCCCACACTTGAGTCTCGATGCATTTTTCTAGAGCCCTCCCCAGAGGGAGCCTCGAGGCGAGTTCCAACAAAATCTTTTAAAACACTGAGTTATACCTATTTCAAAAACATAAACACTCTAAGAGCCCATTTGGATTGGCTTAAAAAAATAGTTTTTAAGTAAAAAAATAAAAAGTCAAACTAAAATGACTAATAAGTAAAAAAATAAAGAGTATGAGGAAACCTACTTTTGGTTTTTGACTTATTTTAAGTCATTTTAAACTTATTTTAAGTCATTTTAAACCTTGTCAAACACTTCCTAACTTATTTTAAGTTATTTTTTATATTTGTAAACACTTCCATAAGTTAAAAAAAAAACTAATTTAAAAATAGATTTGACCAATTTTTAAGCTAATCCAAACACACTCTAATATGTTGAGGATATAATAGGTAAAAAAAATATTGTATTTTTCTAATTTATCAAAAATGATAAATAAAAAAGAACAAGTAAAAAAAATGAACCAGTAAAAAGAGACAGAAGGAGTACGTCGTTTTCTTTTTTCTTTACACTTTGTTTACGGTGTAAAACTAGTCAAAGTTATGATAGTTATTTACTTTGGCACGCCTTGAAGCTGTCATTTTCTTTTTTTTCTTTGTACTTTGTTTACCGTGTCAAATTAGTGTATCTTTTTGAGAACTAGGACTATTTTAATTTTTTCTGTAAAATTTTAAATGAAAATTTTAAAATATTCGATAACTACGAGTATTTAGTTGATGAATATATATTAAATAATTAATATAGTTAAATAGTTAATGGGCCAAGTCCATGACTTATTTAATGGGAAAATTGTATATAATAGCAAACTATTAATTCAAACTAAATGTTATAAATATACTTTGATTTAATTGCACCCTATAGCAAACTATTGTTATTTTCGCCACTCTCCCTGGTGGAATCTCGCTCGCCACTCTCGTTTGGTGGCAGTCTCACTCGCCTCTCTCGCTTTTATACAAACACAAATGTATAAAATGTGTTTGTATTTGTATAAAGCGAGAGGAAATTGTATATATACATATATTTTCATTCCCCTCTCTCCCCTCTCCCAGATCTCGCTCGTCACTCTCTCAAATCTCGCTCGCCATCCTCGCTTTTCTCGCTTATACAAACAGAAACGAAATGTATAAATTGTGCTTCTGTTTGTATAAAGCGAGAGAAAATTGTATATACACATTCAAATATATATATATTCATCATATACACTTATAATTATACAATACAAATATTTTCCTGCCAGTTTTCTTTTGCCTTTCTCTCTTTCTCGTTTTATACATACACAGATTATACAATTAATCTTTTGTATATAATTACTTTCTTTTGTATATGTATAGCGAATTATACAACTGCTTTCTTTGTATATGTATAGCGAATTATACAACTATTTTTTTGTATATGTATAGCGAATTATACATATATATGTTTGTTGTGGAGCGCAATTATGCAAACTTTGCTATAACATACAAATATAAATTTTGTGTTTACTATATGTGAAAGTTATTCTTATTTAATTCTCTTTACCACTTGGCCATGTAATTAAAATATGTTAGTGGAGTTAATGTAGAGAAAAAAGGAGAACAAAAGAGAAGAGAACTGACAAAGCAGTCACAGACGGAAACAAACAAAACCTACGAATCTAGTTGAGGATAGCTTCAGGTAACTCCTTTTAATTTCTAAATGGGATATTTAATTTGTTGGTGAGAAGGAATACATTAGCGATTTATTAACTACTTGCTATTTGTAGTTTTAGCGTTAGAGTCAAATTAGTGGAGAATGTTGAACTGATGGTAAATTAATGGGTGATAATTATTAGCTAATGATTAGGTAATGATTGGAAAGTTATTAAATGGAAAATCAAGGTACGTTGGGGGTTGGGTTTAATTGTTGGTTTCGTGATTAAAGTGCAGGTTATAGTTGAGTCAAAATTTTGGATTTCTTGTCACTGTTTTGGATTTTTTTTATACTGGCTTTAGACTACAATTGTAATTCCTTGTTTGGTGGAATAAAGCAAATCACAGTATGGAATTTGATTACTCCATTTTAATTTTTGCAACTCAAACTGTTGGCGTAGGTAATTTGGTTGTGTGTAAAATCATATTAATGCACTGTCACATGATAAAGGCTTTTGTTCTGCAACCGGTGATTCTTGGTTAGATAAGTTGTAATGCTTGTTAAGTATGAATTTGCATACAATAGTGAGAAGCAGTTGCTTGGGTACATGTCTGACTTACTTTTAGGAAGCCAAACAAAGTAAGAATTGTCAACCATGAGTCAAGTTTGTATATATTGAGATATGTAATTAAATATTAGCTGTATTAGATCTTGTGAATGTCATTAGAATTATGTTATTTGGAGAATTTAAGACTTAATCCTAGGCTTGAATTATAGGAAATATGAGACTTGACATATTAATTGTATCAAAGTTAGGAGCTTGATTAGAGTTATGGAGGAGTTTTGGGTCTAGTCTAGATATATAGTAATATAGGTACATGCGAACTCGTCTATTTACGAATATTGCATATTTGATAGATTGGGAACGTTCTGAAGCTTTACGAAAGGGAAAGGCAACATCTTCAGAATTCGTGGCACGTGCTCGGCACTCAAGGTATGTTAAGACTTTCAGACTTCGTTGAAGGACATTTTTCTAATTAAAGATTAAAAATGGAATAGACCATGGGTAAGGGCAAAAGATGGGGGTCTCGTACCAATGGTGTGACGGGCATTGGTACGACTACTAGTGTTATAAAGGGAAAGTTTATTACTATAGAATGCGGATTGTAATACGAGAATGCCAAAGCATATGGCCATTAGCAGATGTATTATTGACTTGAATTCTTTTGTGTTATTGTGTTTCTTATTTGAACCCGTATATTTGTGATAGTTGAGGTGGTTATATATTATGTTGATATTTGATTAATTGAGATGCATCATCATCCCCTTTTATTGTAATCATATTGTGCACATGCATTGATATGATATTGAGTATAAGTTGGGCACGTGGAGATTGTCCGTGCTGGGGATGGTTAAATGTTAAGATTATAAATTTGGGCACGTGGAGATCATCCGTGCGGAAATTGTTTGATTTTATGGTAGTGCGTTCAAATCGTCAGCACATACACGTGGAGATCTTTCGTGTCGGTATATGGACCTGGCGAGTCACCCATGGGTCATGAACTCTCAATGTATTTTCGAGGAGTGGCATGTATATACGATTGAGAAAGTACTTGGTATCTAAGGCATATCATTTCATGATGTCACATTGCATTCCATCTCATGACATCCTTCATTCTTGATGATTACGTGTTTTGTTGGTGGTTGGAAAGTACTTGATATTTGATTACATTTATTTGATAAAACCTGACTGGTAAGTATAATATAGACTTGTATACCTAAATAACTGATTTTCTTACATGAACTCCCGTCACTACTTCCTTGTTGTCGGTCTATGAGATATACTGGGTACACGTGATTTCGTACTCATACTACACTTGTTGCACTCTTTTGTGGTGCAAATTTGATTCCTAATACGAGCACCTCTCGTGAGGCTTTTTGAGTCCAAGCTTGGAGTATCTTGGAGTTGTGGTAGCTGCTTGGTTGTTCCGCAGCCCACACCTCCCTGTATTTTATGGTTTATTTTGTTGCTTTTGTATTCAGATAGGATATCTCTTATGTTTAGGCTTGTCATTTTAGTTTCAGACTTGCACCGTATTTTAGAATCTCTTGTACTTATGACACCAACTCTTGGGTAGTATTTTAGCTTTTCGCATTTCGTATTTATGAAGGACTTAGTGTTGGAGATATTTTATTTGTTGTTTACCTTTTTACCTCATTATTTAGTTAAATTGGTAAAATTATTGGGTTGGCTTACCTATCGGTTGGGAACATAGGTGCCATCACGACTTTTGAATTTGGGTCGTGACAACTAGTCAAAGTTATGATCAGTTATTGTATACTCTTTCTGTCCAATAATAGTTGTCAACTATTGACTGACATACTCCTTAAGAAACTATATGTAGAAGGGTAATTTTACTATATTACGCTTTGAATAAAATAAATACAATAGCTTGTAAAAGGTAATAAGGAAATGACTATAATTAATGATAAGGGTAAATTAGGAACTAAGTGTAAAATTATCAATTAATTTCATAAAGTGGACAAGTATTGTTAAACATTCCAAAATAGTTTAGTGGACAAATATTGTTGGAGGGAAGGAGTATATAAGAGGGAGTTTCAAGAGTTATGATCATTTTAATTTGTTTATCTTATTTATATATATATATATATATATATATATATTTAAAATATATATTTAAAAAATATATAAAATATATTACATATCATGATAATTAACAATTTATAATATTTGAAGATAATAATAAATTCAGTTAATTCTTAAAATTTTATCGATGTCACAAAAAAGAATATAGGAAGTAATATGTAATATTTTAAAATGGTGTAAAGAGTATCGTAAATTACAATGATTAAAAACTTGAATATTTTAAAACATATAAAAAATTGTTGACTCTTAAAATTCAATATGTACCACATAAATTTTGGACAAATGAAATAATATATATGACTAGCTAATCAAACTGCACTTTGTGTGGTCATATTTTGTTCTATATTTAGATGATATAAAAGAAATTAAAAAATTGCAATACCAAAAATAATATATATATATATATATATATATTTAGTTGGTATAAAAGAAATTAAAAAATTGCAATACCAAAAATAATTAATATATATAAATTCGTAAATTTAATCAAAATTTATAAGTTGAGGTAGAGTGCGTTTGTAAATTAAGTTGTAAAATCCTACTCAGTACTCCCTCTTCCTGCTCCGTTATCTAGTTTGGTAGTTTTTTTTTTTTTTTTTACTAAATCTTGTAATTTCTCCCAAAATTACCTTTTTTTTTTTTTTTTTTTTTACTCTGTTCATCTCTTTCCTTTTACCCATATACTTAGCACCGGCTTCTTTAACCACACCCTGGGACACAGTCCTTTTGGTTTTCTACCATGACGGACTTACATCTTCCCTAGGACTTTACAGATTAATCCATCGGGGATACTAAGAAGATAAAGAACTAACCATCTACTAAGAGTAAGTTTTAAATAGTATATGAACAACATAAGTATATGAACAACACAAACATCATATATAGTAATGAACATCACATATTATACAATAATAACAGTACACAAATATACATGCTTATTGGGAGAAACTACTAGATCTAGAAAGCTGATAACTACTTACATGATAATGGTCGGAATGAGGTTTCCCTTTCGGGAGTCCCCGGGTGACCTTGCAGTTATTTGCAGAAAAATAAACACTCACACTCTTTGTACACAACAACAAACACTAACACTCTTTTTATTTTCTGAAAGGGAAGGGGAATATGTAAACTATAACTCTTTGCTATGCTCTGCTTGCTCTTCACTCTATATTTCTTGTAACAAATGGCCCTCTATTTATAGCTGAGGATCCGGATTTGAAATTCGGATTTCAAACTTTGAATAAACTTTTTTGCCTGCCGGGTGCTCTTCTTTTTCTTTTTTTTTTTTTTTGTAAAAAACCTTTGTCTTTTTTGTTTGTCTCGAGTATTGTATTGAAACTTGCTGGCAAAATTTTCACACTTTTTGGCAAAGTGTCAGCCGTCAACGGATTTGATGAGTCTTTACCCGTTATCGTTTGACCGAGACTAGCTGTACCTTTAGCCGATACAGTAGCTTTTTCTACATTCATTGGGGAATGTACACCCGTCTCATCCATTTTATGTTGAGATGGAGAACTCTTGGATCCGTCTTGATGGTCTTTATTTTGTAATGGTATAATTTGGTTGGCATCAAAATGTAAACTCTTTATTTTTTCTTGTAAGAACAGAATATGCTGGGTCATTTTTTCTTTGTCTTTTTCTAGCTGCTCAATTGTTTGGTTTAGTCTTCTGAATCCTTCGGTCATTGAAGAGCAGTGGTCACAAAAAATTATTTTATCTGTGTTCTTTCGGATGTTGTATTGTATGAATGGGTTTGTAGTTTGTCTTAGGGCCGGGTTTATGAAGTAGTTTGGTTCAAGATTCCCTCTTGCATAGTCTAGTGCCTCGTTTAGATCATTAAATCCCTTGAAGAGAGGGGTTGAAAAGTCTTTGATTGAGTATACTACTTCTATCCATGTCTGAAAAACTCCTGCTAGTTTCCCTTGAATGACTACATAGAAATTGTTGACTCTTAAAATTCAATATGTACCACATAAATTTTGGACAAATGAAATAATATATATGACTAGCTAATCAAACTGCACTTTGTGTGGTCATATTTTGTTCTATATTTAGATGATATAAAAGAAATTAAAAAAATTGCAATACCAAAAATAATTAATATATATATATATATATATATATATTTAGTTGGTATAAAAGAAATTAAAAAATTGCAATACCAAAAATAATTAATATATATATATATATATATATATATAATAGAAAATAACAATAAAAGAAAAAACTAATAAAAATAAATTAGTTTGAAGAAAAAAAGTAGAAGAGAACTATAATATAGGCTTGGGGTTGTACAAAGAAATATTTCTTTATGTGCTAACTTTACATACATTGTTAGGTGTTTCAGATTATTTATGCTATTTTATTAATAATTTTCTTTATATAAACTATTTATTTTATTAAATTTATTCAAGTATTTAAATTTAGTGTTTCATGTAGTTTCTCTTATTTATAATTTAACTTTTTTCACAATTGTTACTTTAAAATATGAGCATATAAATTAGTGCAATTAATAAAATTAATAGCCTAAACTTTCTATATATTCATACAAAAGTTTCAGATGAAAAACATGGAAAGTCTAATTCTAAATTCAAGAGGAAGTAGAAGTCATATTCAATTTACGAAGATTATGAGAGACAATATTGAAAGCCCTTATAATATGTAAATATTGTGTTGAAGAATAATCCATGAGTCATTTGAAAAGAAGAAGCTTTCCCTTTATATATTTTTTTTGGTCACATGCATTTTCTTGTCTCTTTATTTTTTGTAATTATTGTGACTTTAAGGGGTCATTAAAAGGAAATACCAATGATTTCATAAATAAATATGTGAATGAGTTTTAATTTTCAATACAGAATATGAAAATTAAGAACAATAAATGATAATCAGATTTTTATTCTTATAACTAATAAAATAAATGAGAAAATAGGGAAAAAGTTAAATTAAAAAATATGTATATTTTTTGGCTGGTTTTTATCTCCTAACTTTAATTATGGGTTCATCATTAAATGTAATAAGTATAAGTGTTTTTTTTTTGGAGAGTTACGACTTTTCATTTTTTCCATTTATTTAGTGAGTAATTGTCTTAGTCCTTAATTGACTAATTGTGTAAATATTTCTTAGATTTTTTAAAAATTAAAATAAAAAGAGAGATCTCATAATCAAAATAGTTAAATGGATGATTTTATTTTATTTTCAAGCTATTTGAAATGATATTCATTAGACCACTCTATTTTAATAAATTTTCATTTTATGTGGAGAAAATGAAAGATCTGAGTGATAAATATTTAGGCCTTTAAATTTACAATAAAGAATAAGAATAAGTGAAATAGTAAATTTTGAGACATTTAAATATTTACAGTAAATAATAAAAAATAATGGAATTGACAAAAGAAGAAGATAAATATTACATTAAAATGTCTTCTAATATAAATTTATAAGAGGTGTTTCATTCAAGTTTTATATAAGCATAAAGTATCAAATTTCTTTCTTTAAAATGCTTCTAACCGTAGTGTTGAATTTAGGAATTAGGAATGTACTTCAACATGCAAAGAAACATTAACATCAAGTACATAATGTTCACTTCGGAATGCTACAAAAAGCTACCGTAATAAAAATTCACAAGAACTAATCATAATTTAACCCGATGAATTACATATGTACAACTATAGTCATATAAAAAAAGAGAAATAAAAGATCCCTTTACAAGTTTCTCTTTCTCAGTTTTCTGATTTACCTAACTTATCATTTTTTTCTCATCCCATTCCGTTTATAAAATACAACTGTAAGAAAAAGAGAGAAAGTAAGGAGGTATATGATTAATAAATCTATTTTAGGTTCTCCAATAGAATATGTCACGATCCAAAAATGAACGCGATGACACTTGTTTATTCCCACCAAGACAAGTCGGCCTAAAATCCATTGGAACGAAATAAGTGCGGAAAGTAAAACAAGAATAAGATAAAAGCGAAAAAACTTATTCATTCTACTACATCCCCAAAACCTAGTTGTCACATGTACAAATCACTAATACATAAAGTCCGAAAATGAAAGATAATTACAAGTCTCAATATCTTTATTTCTCTAATAGAACAAAGCATAAAATAAGGAACAAGAGGGCCCGCCGGAATGACAAGCAGCTACCCCTCAAAAGTCCTTTGAAAAGCCTCAGAAATAAGAGAAGAAGAAGAGCAATAACACGGTACTGAACTCGGAATTTACACAAGTGTAGAAGAAAACAATGAGTACCAACCAACACGGTACTCAACAAGTAACCATATAAACAAGGCAAAACTAGCTAGAAAACGAGTAATCCTTTCATCCCAACAGAACCCTCTCTAACTACAACCTGCATAGAAATCAACTCAACCTAACAGTTTCATGATACACAATTCACAGGGCTTAACAATCACAGTTCAATAATCACAATTCAACAACCAACACGCATCAAGTATGTCAATCACAAGTGTCAAACGGATCAATCACAAGTATCAAGTGCATCAATCACAAGTAACAAGCAGATCAATAACAAGTATCAAAATGCATCAAATCGCAATAGTCAACTCTTGTCGGAACCATTTTCCTTCGGCACAATATCACTAGCCGGAACTATTTTCCTTTGTCTTTATATCATATCACTAGCTGAAATCATTTCCCTTCGACTTTATATCACATTACTTGCCAGAACCATTTCCCTTTGGTACATTATCACTAGCCGGAATCATTTTCCTTTGGCTTTATATCATGTCACTAGCCAAAACTATTTCCCTTCGGCTTTTTATCACATCACTAGTGGGAACCATTTCCCTTTGGCTTTATATCATGTCACTTGTTTGAATCATTTTTCTTCGGTATAATATCACATGTATCATCACGGTGCACAACAATATCAATGCAAATAAGCAATTTACACCATAAGAAAGAGACAATAATTCAAGCAATTCAAGTCCATATTAATGTCATCAAAGCATTTCATCAATCAACAAAATAGGGTCCATAACAAGGCAATTCACAAAATATTATGATCAACATGTTGTCTTTTCATTAATTCCCTTTTTATTCATTAAGACTAATCAAGTGGAACGATGAACCCATCACCTCATTCTCATTACTCCCCAACACACAATGAATGAAAATACACGATTCTACTACATTTACAACGCCTTTCATACAACGCCTCAAAAAGGGCCATATGAATATTGGAGTGATAATTGTTGTTGTAAGCAAACTCTTCTAAGGGAAAATGTTGCTCCCATTTAGCACTAAAATCAATCATACAAGCTTGGAGCATGTTCTCCAATACATGAATCGTCCGCGACTAACTGGCCATCTATCTGAGGATGGAAGGCTGTACTTATATCTAACTAAGTACCCAAACCATGTTGTAAGGCCTTCTAGAAATAGGAGGTGAACAAGGAACCTCGATCACAGACATGGAAATGAGGACTCCATGTAGTCACACAATCTGAATGATGTAAAGCTGGGCTAACTTCTCCACCATATATTTCACCCGAACATGGATGAAATGGGTGAACTTGGTCATCCTGTCAACAACCACCCAAATGAAGTCATAACCGCCCACGGTGGTAGGAAAACCAAAAACAAAATCCATAGTGATTCATTTCCACTTCCAAGTAGGAATAAGCATCCTCTGAGATATACCCCCGGGCCGCTGGTGCATAAACTTGACCTGTTGTAAAGTCAAGGACCTAGAAACAAAATTTGCAATATCCCTCGTCATGCCACACCACCAGTAATGATGACTTCGATCATGATACATCTCGTCGCTCCTAGATGAATGATCGAGAACAATGGGCCTCCTCAAGAATCAATCTAATCAATTCGCTTACCTTAGGCACACAAATCCTGCCTCCAATCTTCAAGGCACCATCAGAATCAAGGACAACCTCCTTGGCTTTCTCTCTCAACATCGAATGAGACACAACTTCTCATCATCGAACTAGTGCTCATGGATCTGTTCAACTAAGAAAGAACAGGCTTCTATGAAAGCAATCAAACCACCATTCTCCTCAGAAATATGTAATCAGACAAGACCATTGGCTAAGCTCTAAACATCTCTAGACAATGGTCTCTCCTCAACATTGATAACGACAAAACTCCCTATACTAGAAGTCTTCCTACTCAAGGCATCGGCCACCACATTGGCGTTCCCGAATAATACAAGATGGTGATGTCATAGCCCTTCAGTAACTTAACTCATCTACGCTGCCTCAAGTTCACATCCCTCTGATTGAAGATGTACTGAAGCTTTAAAGGTCAGTAAATGTCTCATAATAAACCCTATACATATAATCCCGCCATAGCTTCAGGACAAACAATACAGCTGCCAACTCTAAATCATGAGTAGGATAGTTCTTCTCATGAGTCTTCAACTATCTATGGCATAGGCGATCACCTTCTCGTTCTGCATCAAAACACCACCCAACCCGACTCTAGACGTATGACAATTAACAATGAAGTCCACACCCTCCCCGAGTAAAGTTAATACCAAAGTCGAAGTCAACAAGGTTTTGAGCTTTTGAAAGCACTTCTCACACTCATCGGGCCACTAGAAGCTCATACTATGTCGAGTCAATATGGTCAAAGGAGATGCAATAGTGGAGAAGTTTTGAACAAATGGCTCTAATAGACTTCAAGTCCCATAAAACTCTGAATCTCGATAACTAATGTAGGACTGGTCCAAACTAACTGCCTCAATCTTGGCTGGATCCACCTGAATACCCTCCCTAGACACTACGTGTCCTAGAAATGCAAAAGAATCAAGCTAAAACTCACACTTTGAGAACTTGACATACAATTTCTCTTCCTTCAATCTTTAGTGCACAATCCTCAAGTGTCGATCATGGTACTCCTCAGTCTTGGAGTACACCAAGATGTCATCAATGAAGACTATCGCAAAAGACTCCAGATAAGGTTGGAACACCCTATTATTTAACTTCATGAACATTTTTGGGGCGTTAGTCCAATCAAAAGACGCCACAAGAGACTCATAGTGCACATAACAAAAAGTATTACAAGTTCTCTTAGGGATATTCGATGTCCTAACCTTTAGATGATGATAGACGGACCATAAAACAATCTTAGAAAATAAATATGCCCCTGAAGCTAGTCAAACAAGTCATCAACAAGGAAAATGATACTTGCTCTTCACAGTCACTTTGTTCAACTACCGGTAATCAATACACATTCTCATGATTCCATTCTTCTTCCTCACAAACTAAGTAGGAGCACCCCACAAAGAAACACTAGGGCGGATAAACCCCTTACTCAACAAGTGTGTAACTAATCCTTTAATTCCTTCAACTCTGTTGGAGCCATGTTGTAATGAGGAATAGAGATGGGCTTGGTGCTCGGCTCCAAGTTAATAGCAATATCAATAACCTTATTCGGATAAATACTTCAAAAATCAGTAGGCAAAACATCTGAAAACTCTTGAACCACGGGCACAGAATCTATAGGAGATGGCTCAACACTAATATCCTAAATGGAGGCCAAATAGGACAAACACCCTCTATCAACCAATCTCTGAGATCAAATGAAGGAGATAACTTGCTAGGGTAAGAACCACTAGCACCCATCCACTCAACTCTTGGGACACCCGACATCGCTAAAGTCATAATCTTAGTATAACCATTGAGAATAACATGATGTAGGGAGAGACAATCCATACCCAAAATACTATCAAAGTCTACCATCCCCAAAATGATCAAATATCACTACAGAAAAAATGTAAATTACATGGGGATTTTCCTATGGATTAGTATGAAAATCAGCATGAAACTTATTTTCGTGCAAATTTTCACTAATCCCCGGGAAAATCCCCATGTAATTTACCCCTTTCTTGTAGTGAATCTAACAAAGTATCATACCCTGCCAAAGAAACAAGACATGATCAATACACTCGATCCACCACTAAGGACTCTGGTGTAAAAACATGAATAGGCACAAGTATGCTATCAGACATTATATCAAATCCAACAAATAAATAATTAGACATATACGAGAAAGTAGACCCTGGATCAAATAATACATACGCTGGTGTATGACAAACTGGGACGATACATGTTATCAACCCTTTCACAAACCTGCGGACTCTCTTCGACTCATCCTGGACAATAGTCATGGCATGCCTAAATAGCTCACAGAAATGGGCATCATACTCGGTAAGGGTCAAACTGCCTTGTCTCAATTCCTCAAACCTCATTCGACTCTCCTCCCTCACATTCCAAGGGATGAAGTGGTCCTGGACAATAATGGAGAATGTAACCCACTGAGTTGGAGGAGATCCAATTGGTCTAGACCTCACAAAAGTCATCCACCACTCTCTGGTGGGACTAAAAATCTGAAGTGCAATAAAACAAACACCACAGACATCCACTATACCCACTACCTCAAGCATCTCATGGCACAAGGTCAAGAAATCATGAGCTCCTCTCTCTTACCACCCTAAAATTGGGGTGGTTTCATCTTCTGAAACCTCCCATAACACTGGTGATCAATTGTCATCAGAATAATCTAAGGAGCAATATGTGCACCAATAATCAGTGTAAGAACTATTGGTGGTTGATCCACTTGATCATGAATACTTGAAGCCTGCTGTTGACCTGGAGTCTTCGCCCCTATCCTCATTTGAGAACCCTGTGGTGTACCTGCCGCACAATCCTGAGAAAAGTTCTCCAGCACACCTAGCATTCTCAATAAAGTCTCCAGAAACAATGGTGCTCCATACGTGGTAGGAACATGGTCCTTAAACACCTCAACCTATAGCTCTGGTGAGACCTATCTATCTCTGTCTCTAGCTTGTGTCACTCCACCGGCACGACCTCTAGCCGGTGCTACTCTACAAGCACGACTTCTAGCTCGTTCCCTACCTCTACCTCTAGTTGGTGTCAACAACTGCCTCGGGGACAGACTCCCTGCTACCACTGGAAAAAAGCTCTGGTCCTCTACATCTACCAAACAACAGATGGTAACTCAACACTAGCAAAGGTAGCCATGCACGATAAGAAAGAATGAATGAAAGGAAGTTTCCTAACAGTCTTCATAGCCTCTCGAAGATAAGTACAAATATCTTTGTACCAATACTCGAGACTCTACTTAGACTTGGCTTGTACACATGTGAGACCTATGAACCGGGCTCTGATACCATTTGTCACAGCCCAAAATGGACATGATGACACTTGTCTATTCCCATCAAGACAAGTAAGCCTCAAACCCAACGAAACTAAAGAAATGAGGGAATGTAAAACAAGAATAAGATAAAAGCGGAAAACTTATTCATTCTACAATAACCCCAAAATCTGGTTGTCATGTGTACAAGTCATTAATACATAAAACACAGAAATAAATAATAATTACAAGTTTTAATATCTTTGTTTCTCAAATAGAAGAAAACATAAACTAAGGAGCAAGAGGACCCATCGGCATGAAAAGCAGTTAGTTCTCAAAAGTTCTTTGACAAGCCTCAAAAATAGGAAAAGAAGAAGAGTAATAACATGGTACCAGACTTCGAACCTACACAAGTGTAGAAGCAAGGATTGAGTACTAACCAACACGGTACTTAGCTAGTAACAAAATAAACAAGGCAAAATTAGCTAGAAAACGAGTAATCCTTTCATCCTAACCAAACCTCATCAAACTAGAACCTGCATAGAAATCAACCAAACCTAATTGTTGCACGATACACAATTCTCAAGGATTAACAATCATAGTTCAATAGTCACAATTCAACAACTAACATGTATCGAGTATGTCACACACAACTGTCAAACGAATCAATCACAAGTATCAAGTGCATCAATCACAAGTAACAAGTGGATCAATCACAAGTATCAAAATGCATCAAATTGCAATAGTCAACTCTTGTCAAAACCATTTTCCTTCGGCACAATATCACTAGCCGGAACACTTTTCCTTAGGATTTATAGCATATCACTAGCCGAAACTATTTCCATTCGGCATTATATCACATTACTTGTCAGAACCATTTCCCTTCGACACATTATCACTAGCTAGAATCATATCCCTTTCGCTTTATATCATGTCACTAGCCGAAACCATTTCCTTTCGTTTTTATATCACATCCCTAGCCAGAACCATTTTCCTTCGGCTTTTGATCACATCACTATCTAGAACCATTTCCCTTTGACTTTATATCATGTCACTTGGCGGAACTATTTTCCTTCGACATAACATCACATGTCTCATCACGGTGCACAACAATATCAATTAAAATAAGCAATTTCACACTATAAGGAAGAGACAACAATTCAAGAAATTTAAGTCCACATTAATCCCATCAAAGCATTTCATCAATCAACAAAATAGGGTCCACAACAAGGCAATGCATAAAATATTATGATCAACAAGTTGCCTTTTTATTATTATTTTTTTTTATTAAGATTAATCAAGTGGAACAATGAACCCATCACCTCATTCGTATTACTTTCCAACACATACAAAGAGCCCATCACCTTAGTTCCTAACACATACAATGAAGGGAAATATATGATTCTACTAGATTTTCAAGGTTTAGGAGACTTGCCTTAATTCAATCAAATAGTCAATCCAAGACCCGAGTCTTACCTTTTTTAACAACGTCAAAAGCCACACAATCTAATTCAATCAAGCAATCACAATAAGATTTAAAAAATAACAATATCCATATCATATACTTTGAAAAATGGGTCAATAAACTCAAAAATCCAAGTCTAAAAATGAGGTTTGAATCCAAAAATCATTACTCGAAAACTTTATCTAAGACATTTGGAACTCATTGGTGAAAATAATTTCGAAAAAGAGTTAAAATTAGTTAACAATCACCATTTTAGTTTAGAACTCAAGTTCTTGAAAAACCTTGCCATTTGCAATCAAAATTTCAAGTTTTGATGTTAAAATCCATAAATGATATAAGGAAAATGAAGTTTTAGGGCCAGAAAAGCTTACCCAAATAATTTAGCAAAAGAGATGTCTTCAAAAATGCCTCCAAGGGTTTTATAAAGCTCAAAATGGATAAAACTAACTCAAAACCCAAAAATGGCAGGTAAAAAGGGGTCTTAGATGTTTCTTAAGTGAACCTTAATTTGCAAAAGTGAACCCCGAAATAAAAATCCAACCTTCATGATCGCGAACAGGTGAAGGTCGCAATCGTGACACACCCCATTGTGATCACGATGATCAAGGGAACTCATCTCTCACGAATGCAACCAACACTTAGTTGAAGCGATGCTCGCTAAAGCGATCCATCCATCACTAAAGTGAAGCACACAGACACAAGAAAATATCAACCAACTCTCAAAATATCAAATGGACCCTCTGGATTTGTTCGGAACCCCGTACACACAAATCATATATGCAAAATAACTAAACTCTACGTTCGAGACTCAGTGAAACCATCGAAATACAAATTTGAGGCCTCCTTGCCCTGAAACACATGAAAGTCACAAGAATTCTTGAACATAACACCCAAAAAGACAAAAGCAAGCTTAGGATTTCTGAAAATTCAATTACAACCTCACTTTAGCCTAAAATCATTATCAAATATAATGGAACTCTCGGAATTCTGATCCGAGCATCTGGACCTGAATGTTAACCAAAGTCAACCCAAAGATGAAAGTCTCAATAATTTCCAACTTAGGACCTCAAATCCTCAAAAAGACACCGAATCTTAAACTGACAACTCTCTTAGACCAATTTTCACATTGTAAGAATGGTATAATCGACAGGATTCCATTCCGACACTTGAAACTCCAAAAGACATCGAAAACTACTGTTTTAACAACTTTAGCCTTTCAAAGATAAAAAAACTTATAAAATTCAAAAAAAAAATCTCAAAGTTTGAAACCAACTTTCAAAATTCAATCAGAATTGACTTGGGGTCAATATCGAGAGGGGAAAATGGTATTTTTATGAAAATTTCCAAAAATAACTTTTCGGGTCATTACATAATACATAAATGAAAAATAGAGAAGAGGAAGGAAAAATAAAGAGACAAAATAACTATAATAACAATTTTAGTGCAAGACTCTACATCATCTTCTTCCAAAATTCATTTTCTCTACTTTTCTATCTTCCTCAGCTTTCTTCTTCATCCCTACAAGCACAAATAAAATATACTTATACGAAATTGTTAGTTACGTACTCCGTGATTTGTGGTCTTAAGATTATTCAATTTAGTTTCAAAGATTAGTTAAATTGATTCTCAAAAAAATAAATAGTATCACATGAATTAAAATTTAAAAATATAATTTTAAAATCTAAAAGAAACATTCTTATTCATAGATTTTTTTCGTCTTTGTTGAAAGCAACCATATCATGTGATGATTAATAATTTCCTCTCACCCTTGTGTATACTATGGTGATGGAGAAGTGAAAGAACTAGCCATAATGAAAAAAAATTTGATACAAAATATGAATTTATATAGGCAAAAGAGGAATATCATAAGGTGTCATAAACTAACAAATTAATTTTTGGGGGTTATGAAGATTAAGAAAATGGAGTTATGAATACTATTAAGAGTATAAGTTGAAGAGGTTTGAGTTACGTAGTAGTTATTTTTATTAAAGATATTAAATATATATTATAGTGGTAGATGAAAAATTGAGTAATTATATATAAACTTTTTGTAATGTTGAAAATAAAATAAATAATTAAATAATGAAAAAAAGGTAAAAAAAAGAAGAAGATAAATATGAATAGAGGCCATAGGGAGGGACCACATCACCTTGGATGTATTTGGTATGAAGGAAAATAGTTCCTGAAAATCATGTGGATTTCCGAGTTATTTTCTTATGTTTGGTTGATGAGTAGAAAATATTTTTTGAAAAATATTTTTTAGTGTTTGGTTTGTGAATGAAAAACATTTTCTAGAAAAATATCTTTATTTTTTTTTACTAGAGAGTGGAAAATACTTTTTAGGAAAATAATTTATGACTCGAAAACCAACCTCGATAATCGATATAGGACATCACCCTGACACGCGAACTAGGACACAATCCCGACGACCGATTTATCTGACCCAGGGCCTTACCCCGACTTTCAATCTGAGACCAACATCCAAATTGGGACCAAATAGCTTACCAGGACCTGACCCCGATAATCGAACTTAAACAGGATCGACCAATCTGAATTTTGACTTCGACACTCGAATCGAGACCCGACTTCCAAATCAGGAGCCAACCCCAACCAACAATCGATGTGATACCCAAAATTTGACTTCCAAATTGAGATTTTGACCCCAACTTTTGAATCGGGATCTAACCACACACGGCTCGAAACCTACTTTCAAACTGGAATTTTTTTTTTAACAAAACAAAAATTTTAATTTATTTTGTGGGGGGGAGGGGGACTAGTATGGGGGTCGAGGTAGGGTGGGGTAAAAAAAAAAAATTTTGAAAATATTTTTCAACAAGAAATTTTAATTTTTTTTTGTGGGTCGGGAGCGGGTGGGGGGGGAGATTCTGGTAGGGGATCGGGGAAAAATATTAAAATTTATAAAATTTGAAAATATTTTCAAAAACAAACTTTTAAATTATAATTTTTTTGGTGGGGACAGGTCAGGTTAGGGCTGTAAAAAATAAAAAATTTAAAACTATTTTTCAAAAACAAATTTTTAATTTTTTTTTTGGGGGGGGTGGTAGAGGGTCAGCGTAGGGGTGGGGTGGGGTAAAAAAAATAAAAATTAAAAACATTTTTAAAAATAAAATTTTAATTTTTTTTGGGGTTGGGGGGTTGGGGTAGGTGTGGGTTGATGAAAATAATTTTTTTTGAATGGGGAGGATTGGCTACGGAGGTGGGGTGAGAAAAACAAATTTTAATTCGAGGTCGGAGGAGAGTTTTGAAAATATGTTTTCTTTAATTTTCGAAGAGAAGTCATTTTCCTTAAATTTAAGAAAAATAAGTTGATTTGAAAAACATTTCTCAAAATATTTAATCCAACCAAACATGAGAAAATTAAAAATTATACCCCTTGTCTATGTTCCTTCTTTATTATAGGAATAGATTTGAAAATCACACAAAAATACCACAAATCACAATAATTAACATTTTGAAATATTTTCAAAATGTATAAAACATTTAGATAATTAGGATAGAAAATGTAACATATATTATTGAAAAATGACATAAAAATTAACATAAATCACAAAAATTAAACAATTTAAAGATTTTAAAAGACATATAAAAAGTTTGATTGACTCTCAAAATTTTATCAGTGCTACATAAATAAAACAAAGAGAGTAATAGAGTACTCCCTCCATCCCAATTTATGTAACACTTTTTCGGATTTCGAGATTCAAACAAGTCTATCTTTGACCGTAAATATTTCATAAATCTTTTAAATATTTTGAATGGTCAATTATTGTGATTTATAGTACTTTTTACGTAATTATAAATATATAAATTTTATTTCAAAGAATTTGAAGATTTCATGCATAAATTCCCGGTTAAACCTAAACTAATTGACTCTCGAAAAACGTAAAAATGCCATATAAATTGAGACAGAGAGAGTTATTTAAAAATTACATGAAAAATACTATAAATCACAATAATTAACAACTTAAAATATCTAAAAATCATATTAAACCTTAACTAACTCTCCAAAATGTGTCAAATAAATTAAAATTTAGGAGAAAAAAAAACATATAGTGGGACCATAAGCACGGGTCCTATATCCAGTGAATCGTTTGAGAAGGCCCAAAATAGTCCCTCGTCTTTTGGTTAAGACTCAAAGTCATCCTTGAGTTTTCACATGGAGCACTAATAGTCCCTCATGTTTGCAATATTGGTGCACTTTTGGTCCTCCCCTAAACTTTTGCCTATTTTGTAACATTAATTTTGTTCATAATTTTATGCAAGGAATGTCCCATCGTCTTTTTTATATATTTAGTAGAATTAATAACCCTATTAGAGAAGGTGAGAAGAAGAACACCTTGTTTTGTTCAGTATAAATATAATTGCAGCTAAACTAAGAACATTTTAACATATGACATTACAAGAAAATAAAAAATTGTACTATTGTACGTGAAATCGTCGTGATGAACCTCTCGACTTTACCTGCAATACGATTTCTACTAAATAAAATAAGGTGTTTTTCTTCTCACAATCTCTCACATGGAGTTATTATTTCTACTAAATATATAAATTGACGATTAAACATTCCATACATAAATTATGAATAAAATCAATGTTAAAAAATAGGCAAAATTTTGAAGGAGGACCAAAAGTGCACCAATATTGCAAACATGAGGGACTATTAATGCTCCATGTGAAAACTCAAGGATGACTTTGAGTCTTAACCCAAAGATGAGGGACTATTTTGGGCCTTTTTCTCGAATCTTTTAGATGATTCATGTATCCATCCGACTTAATTATTGTATTACTAGTAAAATTACCTGCGTGTCGCGCGGGAATTTAATATCACGGAATGTATAAAATAATACTTAAAATCTATCGGTCATTAAAACTAAAACACTATATTTTCTTACATACAAGATTATATAGTAACAAACATTAATAATGTAAATGAAAATGAATATTATAGCATCTTATCATTTATCCTTAATAACAAAAACATAAATTAATGACTGTAAAAATACATACCATAATCTGTAACATAAGCAATGGTGTCAGTGAGTAAATTACACGAATATTTAATTAAGCAGAAGAAGAAGAAGAAGTTCAGAATTTTCGTTGTTTTAAAATAAGAGGAAATCCCTCTATTTATAGACAACAAATATTTATTGTGCCTTATCGGAAATGTTACAACCTTTCATACAAGTCACAATTTTTCATAAAAGTCGCAACTCTTCATTAAAGTCACAACTTTTCATAAAAGTCACAACTCTTCATAAATATCGCAATTTTTCATAAAAGTCACAACGTTTCATAAAAGTCTCAATTCTTCATTAAAGTCGCAACACTTCATAAAAGTCACAATTTTTCATAAAGTTGCAACTCTTCATTAAAGTCGCAATTTTTCATTAAAGTCGCATTTTTCATGAAAGGGGAAGGCTAGAATTGGAAAAAAATAAATTAAAAGGAAATCCTTGTTTGTGGTGGAGCCACGTAAGCGGGTCTAGGGTTCTCTTTTTTATATATATGATGATTGAGGCACATTTGTTATTATATTAAACGTTTAGATTAGTTTTATTTTACATTAAAAGGTTTTAAATTTATATATACTCATAATAATTTTAATAAATTGTAGCTAATTATTTCATCTGGTTTAGTATGACCAATTGTTGATTATTATATTTTACATCATTTTAATAAAAAATATTTTAGATCTTGCAAGTAAAATAAAACAAACTACTACTACTATTTGGCAGATGGGAGGGAATTTTTTATTTTCTAATTTTAACCATTCAAAGTTAGTCAGAATGGAAGGTTTAACATTAGGAAATCAAACTTTGTTACTAGTATTGTTTATGTGACAGTAATGTAAAATTTTGTGGTTAAATGGTGTTGACTAAAAGCAATATAAATATGTTAGAATCTACTTATCTTCATTTTCATTTCAGATCCCAAACTGCTTACTTATTCTCTGGACATGTTTGTTGGTTAAAATTCTCGAATTGGTTTGCTTTGTTATTCAAAGTTAGTTTTTCATACTCTTTGGTTTGGTTTGACTGCAATTATATATAATTAAATATAAAGATTTGAAGAGAAAATGATGTGGTTTAAGCAGAAACGAATGTGTTCATGGTCCACTGTGACAATAATTGCTTCAATTGTGACATTGGTTTCAGTTGTTCATTTGTTCTTGTATCCTGTTGTGCCTTCCTTGGATTACTTTAGGCAGTATGAGAACTCTTGTATCCCTATCAATTCTACTAAGTCAACTCAACCTACCCACAACAATATTATATCAAATCAAACCAAATTTCCTCTTGATTTACACAATGGTGTTGTATATCGCGGTGCTCCATGGAAGAATGAGGTTGGTCAGTGGTTAGCTGGTTGCGATTCAATTACTTCTCCAGTTAAAGTCATTGAGGTATGTGTACATAGTAAAATATGAAACTGTCAACTGCTTTCTTCTGAATACTTGTCTAAACCTGTTACCCCCTCTTTTTATAATGGGTAAAATCTGTATGTAAATTATGTTTCTTGAGATGATTTAACTTATTTATTATAAGTGTACTGGTATCAGCATATCGGTGGCAAGAGCTGCAGGAATGCTTGCAGCGATCAAGGCATCTGCAATCGCGAATTGGGTCAATGCCGATGCTTTCATGGTTTCACTGGTTGGTAAACCTTCACTCTTTTTATATCACTGGAAATGTAATTCTGATTAGTGTGTCCATGAAATGGAATGTAAAACTTTGTTCAAGAGTGTGGCACATGGCATGATAAAGTGGATAAGAGAACAAGCAAGATATCTCCCCCCAAGACACCAAATATTTGGTTATATTGACACATTTCTGGGTTTATAATGTAAAGCCTCACTAACAAGAGTCATTGTAAGATATTCGTGCCGTGAAATGTTAGGAATCGACTGTTTTGGCTTTGATTTGAACATTGTTTTTACAAGATTCAGAGATACAATTCTCCAACAGCACCCATCCAACTTTTCTTGCAAGTTGCATCTTAGGCATAAATGTGTCTTATATTCTCAAGAGATTGAATACAAATTGGTTTTTATTTTGATTAGCCCAACAACTAACTTTCAAATACTTGATTCATGTTGATGGTTGTTATGGTTCAATCTCCTTTCCATTCTTGCAAGGGGGAAGATACAATGCTATTTCCTAAAACGAAATATGAAAGCACATTTGGAATGCGACAAGTACTGATATCTTCCATACAAAGAAATATACAAATTAAAGGCGTTCTGTATTTACTCTGTGGCGTGTTTCTTAAAGTCGTTTTTTTCTTTCTTACTATAGGAGTGATGTGGTTGCACATTGTAGTTAAGCACTTACTAGGTTGCAGTTTCACAAATGCATGTGGACAGATCACAAATTCTGGGCTATTGTAAAGTCATACCACTTGTTTGATCTATCAATGACTTGTGATTACAAAGATAAATAGGTACCTTGCCATTTTGTTATCTGTGGGGAGAGGAGGAGGATATCTAACAACTTCTGACACTAAGAATATCAGCTGGAAACTCTTTTTTTCTTCTAGGGTGAAACACAATTAAAATTATGTCAAATTAGGCAATAGCTGAAATCTCTCATCTGATTTTCTTCATTACTAACATGCTATATCTTTTCAGGTCAAGAATGTGCTGAGAGGCAGGAGTTGAGCTGCAACTACCCTGGATCAAAGGAGCAACCTTTTGGGCATTGGATTGTCTCAATTTGTCCTGCTTATTGTGACACAACTAGAGCAATGTGCTTTTGTGGGGAAGGCACAAAATACCCAAATCGTCCTGTTGCTGAGACATGTGGCTTTACAATCAAGTAAGCCAATATATTTCTCATTTAACCTTTATTTGCATCCATTCCATCACAAGAACCCTGGCAGTACATAATTGCTTGTGTATGTGATTTAGTCCTCCATCCAAACCTGGTGGTGCTCCTGTGACTGACTTCACAAAAGCTGATCTCGATGTCTTTACAACAAATGATAGCAAACGAGGATGGTGTAATGTGGATCCGGAAGAAGCATATGCCTCCAAGGTGCTTTTCAAGGAAGAGTGTGATTGCAAGTATGATGGTCTTTGGGGTCGATTCTGTGAGGTGTCTGTGCTAAGCACTTGTATAAATCAATGCTCGGGCCACGGGTTGTGTCGCGGTGGATTTTGTCAGGTAAAGTCAGTCCTCATTGTCTTTCCTGTGTGGAAAGTTTAAAAAGTATTTCATTAATATTTAGAGGTTGATTGCAGAATTTAGCTGTAATGATTCATCTTCCCAATTTCACCAATATCTAGTTTCCTTCTGATAACTTTATCTTCTCCGAGAAAGTATGTTGAGTGTAACAGAGCTTTAACATGGTTTATTATAACACAAATTCTTTTTATTTACATATTGCAGTGTGACAGTGGTTGGTTTGGAACAGATTGCAGTGTACCCTCCGTTTTGTCACCCATTAGAGAGTGGCCTCTCTGGCTACGACCAGCGCAGGTTACTGTCCCTGAGAATGTGAACAGCAACGGAAATCTTGTCAATCTAGATGCTATTGTGGAGAAGAAAAGGCCCCTTATATATGTTTATGACTTGCCCCCAGACTTCAACAGTCTTCTTCTGGAGGTTAGAAGGATTTCTTCCTGCCGCATCCTATCCGTTCACTTGGAGAGTGAAATTCTAATACCTCTTAGCTTCCTGGGTATTGTAGGGACGCCATTTTAAATTAGAATGCATAAACAGAATCTATGATCAGAGAAATGCTACAGTATGGACTGACCAGCTGTATGGTGCACAGGTATCATCTGACTGTAAGTGTCTCCAACTAAGAAATTGAATGTTTGGGCAGACGTTGATTAACTATGCTTATATTCTTTTTGTAGATGGCACTCTATGAAAGTATGTTAGCTAGCCCTCATCGGACATTGAATGGAGAGGAGGCAGACTTTTTCTTTGTTCCTGTTCTTGATTCATGTATTATAACTCGTGCTGATGATGCTCCACACTTGAGCATGCAGGTATTGATGCCTATTATTTTTCTGTATTGTTTGATCAAACAAATCACCACTAGGATATAAATCTTGTTTCGTTGGAGTAATTCAACAATTGAGAACCCATGCAATAAGTAGAGTTGTCTGGCTGTTGGCACTTTCACATTGTGTGCCGACATCAGGCTAAACCATGATTTCCATTTCAGGTACCAAAAATGCCCTTTGTACCAAGAAACACCTCTGTATGATTATCGATTCCTACCATTTAAAATCTTTTGTCAACTTTTACCTGCTTGAAGTTGGGTACTTGCAGGCTGACATATACTGTTGACTCCCACATCTGTGGGCTTTAGGGTACATGGACATCTTATATGGTCTTGGACAATACTCTGCTCATAAGCTAGCTTTTGGGGTTGAGTTAGGCATGAGGTCCATTTTTATAAGATGGTATCAGTGCCAGGCCCAGCCCAATTTATTGTTTCATCTGATGTTGAGCCCCTTATCTTATATTGTCCACGCTCTAGATGTTCAGTACTGGCATGCATGCCATGCAGGGGGTGTTGAGTCCCACATCGGTGGGCTTTAGGTTACATGGACTCCTTAAATGGTTGAGTTAGGCTCAATGTCTTTTTCTTTAACGTATACCAATGGAGTCTACTTCTACTTTAGAGAATAGATGGATATTCTTCTATTGATTGCAAGATCTTATTTTCAACTTATATATATCTGTGTTTCTGGATCCTTATACCAATCATTTCATCTTGAACATGTATTTATGTTACAACTTTCTTATGATCAATTTCAGGAACATATCCATGGTGGGTTGAGAAGTTCTCTGACGCTTGAATTCTATAAAAAGGCTTACGATCATATTATCACACAGTATCCTTATTGGAGCCGCTCAGCTGGAAAGGATCACATCTGGGTATGTTCTCTATAAAGATGTCCACATATTAATATTAGAGAACAGTACTTAGAGATGCTTAAACTTGCATAAAGATTAAAAAAAGTGTACAAGAAAAGAAGCTGTAGTACTTTTATGGTATTGATTTCACTGGTGTCATCTTTTTTTCTGTTAAGGCAGTTCTTCTCATGGGATGAAGGTGCTTGCTATGCTCCTAAAGAGATATGGAACAGCATTATGTTGGTTCATTGGGGTAATACAAACTCAAAGCATAACCATTCAACAACAGCATATTGGGGTGATAATTGGGATCCAATTTCCTCAGATAGAAGAGGAAACCACACCTGTTTTGACCCTGACAAAGATCTCGTACTTCCTGCTTGGAAACGACCTGATGAAGGTTCTCTAAATGCTAAACATTGGTCCAGGTAGTTTTGCCTTTCAATTGTCATCCATGAATCACATATAATAGGTCTCTATCAAGCTATAGTTATTTTGAAATGCAGCACTAGTTCCGATTTTATTTTATATTGACCAAGACCAAATGTGTGCAGACCTCGTGCGGAGCGGAAAACATTCTTCTATTTTAATGGAAATCTTGGACCAGCTTATGAAAATGGAAGACCAGAAGCTACGTAAGTGATCTGAAACCTAATAAGATTTGGATTTCTACTGCAAGACGTGAAGCACTCTATGTTCGAGAACCTAACCTCTGGATCTCTGACAGCTCACTTATTAACCGTTATTGGTAGAACAGAGCATGTTGGCATCTGGATTGTCGGTTTACAAATCATCCTTAGCAGTTAGCATGCAGCTTGTTTAACATTAATTAGGGCTGTTGGTGAAATATGTAGGTATAGTATGGGCATAAGGCAAAAAGTGGCTGAAGAATTTGGATCAACCCTTAACAAGGAAGGTAAGCTTGGCAAGCAGCATGCAGAAGATGCGATAGTGACACCACTACGTGCTGGGAACTACCATGAGGAATTGGCAAGTTCTGTCTTTTGCGGGGTTATGCCTGGGGATGGTTGGAGTGGACGAATGGAAGATAGTATTTTGCAAGGATGCATTCCTGTGGTGATTCAGGTACTTTATTATGTCATGCTTCATTCCGGAGGTCCGGAGGATTGTCACAGATAAGCGCCTTCATATGAAGCATTGTGGATGCTATGGGCTGCTTTTGACTTATGTCCTTTTGAAGCTCTTGCATACTTGTTGTGCCCTTTAAGAGCGATTCATTTTTCTGATCAAAGAAAAATTTCAAAGCTTGTTGAACATACTTCTAATTTGCGTCTCTGACTTCCATTTCTCTACGTTCAGGATGGGATATACCTACCATATGAGAATTTTCTCAACTATGAAAGTTTTGCAGTTAGGATACGTGAAGATGAAATACCCAATCTACTAAACATTCTTCGGGTAACTCTATGTTATCTTCAGTTCAATGTAGAATTCTTTGCTTCATTCATGTTTAGCTAGGATTGCTAAATAGTAAATTTACTTCTTGTAGAGTTTTAATGAGACAGAAATCAAATTCAAATTGGAAAATGTGAAGAAAATCTGGCAGAGATTTTTATATCGCGATTCAGTTGTGCTTGAAGCTGAGAGGCAAAAGGCAGTACGTGGGAGTGTTGAGGACTGGGGCCTAAAGTTTTCGCAGCTAGAGGAAGATGATGTCTTTGCCACATTCATACAGGTATATGTCATGTTTTCTCTAATATTGAGACTGAGTGAACATACTACCTTAGTTTAACTTAATATATTCACCTCACCATTATTATCCTCCCCTCAAAGCCTTAACATCTTTTTATATTCCAGTATGGTCTTTTTAACTGAGGGATTCTGTTTAGTTTTTTCTGTTGCCAATTTGAAGTTTGACTAAACCATTTGACCATCCGCACATCACTTCTTTAATTGAAAAGAACTCTGTTAGCTTCAAGCATGCGTCTTTTGTTTGGGAACGCTAACGGTGTTTCCTTTATTTCATTAGGTGTTGCATTACAAGTTGCATAATGATACTTGGAGACGACAACTTCTTCTGCAGAAAAAGGAATTTGGATTACCTAAAGAATGCTTGATTAGAAGACAGTGAGAAACTACTTTATACTTGGACCTGAAAAGAGGATTCAACACATGGAGGGTTTTGCTGTGGATTAAATACATTGGAAATAGATAGTGTATACAGCTGCAGTAAGGCAAAATTTTTGGTCAGTATACCAAGTTTGGGTCAGTATTTTCTTTGGAGGGACAACTTAAGGCAAAAACATGTCTTCTGTTGTTCTTATTCAGACCATATTTTATACATGTAAATGAGTTAGCTTCTCTAGGAGCTATATTTTGTACAAGATCAAAAATAAGGTACATGTCTTACCCTTTGTTTCATGTTTATAGAGAAGTCATATATCTGATCGATTCCCAAAGGGGAATATAGTTGGTAAATGAAAGTTGTATGATGAGATTGATGTGAAAATTTCAGGTCATTGTGTTGTCAAAGAAGTAGAAGATAGGTTCTATATCCAATAAATTTCAAGAGTTGTTTGTGTAAATGAACCTTGTACCTTATACATTTTCAAATATTATCATTTGTCTTCAATTTATTTAGATTCAGCTAAGAGCTAATTATGTAAGTTAAATCTGAAGGTAGGATCGTTTGGTCGGGTTTTGAGTCGGAATAGGGTCTACGGTCTTGGGTCCCTAGACATGGTCGGGTCTCAGGTCTCGAGTTAAGGTCAAGTCTCGAGTCTAGTGTCACGAGTGTTAGAATGAGGTTGAGGGTTGAGACTCGCATCCTGGGTTTTGAGTCAGTATTGGGTCATGGTAAGGTCTTTTAGTCTTAGACTAGGGTTGGATCAAGTGGGGTTTGGGATTGTGAGTCAGATTTGAAGGCTCGAGTCTTGATGGATGGTAGGGAAGGGAGGTGGCTCCCCTCTGGTATCTTCTCCCTTTGATCCCTCCAGTTCCCCTTTTGATTGGTGACATGTGTCATCTAACAAAATAAACAACTCAGATGCCTCTTCCAAATGAGACTCTATACACATCTCCATAGGGAACCAAACCAAACCCAATTTTCATTCTTCGTTTTCTCTCAAATCTCATTGGATGAATAAAATAAAGGGTGAAATTCATTTTCACTTTTCAACTTTATTTTAAAAATTAATTTTCTTCCTCATTTAAATAATAATTATTTTTTTCTCTTTATTTTATGCATTGTCCAATTTACTCTTGTTATATCACCTATATGTAATATTTTTATATTATATATAATTTATTTTTTAACCTAGGTATTTAGAGTTTTTTCTTTTAAGTTCATTAACATTATAAGTAGGATAATACTTTTATGAATTTGTCACAAAATTTAATACTATGTTATGACCATTATTTCAATATAATATGCATTAAGGAAAAAAGACATAAATTTCCCCTTGAATTTATCCCGAAAAGTCAGTTACACGCTTAAAGTATCATGATGACCTATTACACACCTAAATTTTATTCAAAATGATATTAATTCCCCCTTCCGAAGACAATCTCAATTTTTGTGTGAGAAAATATTATACACATGTTTTGATGACGTAAATAATATTATTTTATATTTTTTTAACCTTTTTTCCATAATATTTTCTCACAATTTTTCAAAATAGTTATTTCTACTCTCTGTGTTCTTCCTCCTCTCACCATCTCTTTACTTTTTAAAATTCATTTCTTCTTCCTTCTTCATAAGTTGAAGGAAAAAAGAGAAAATTTGAAGAGAAAATAGGAAATAGTTAGATGATTATGAAGTAGGAGATGTTGGCGGTGGTGATATGCGGTGGGCAATACCATTGTTGGCGGTGGTGATATGCGGTGGGCAATACCATTATTGCCGGTGAAACAAAAAAAACTCACAGATCTTAAAATTACTTTCAGATCTGTAATTTTCTTTTAAAATATTGATAATTATGGATGCAAATTAAGCATTTCATTTGTATTATTTGTCCGTAGTGAATAATAAAATATGTTATTGATGGCAGCTTGAGACAAAATAACATTGTGATTGGTGCTCCGACAAGAATACAAACATAGAGTAATCATTTTCTTCAATGGATTTTGAAAAATTTAGGCAATATAATCATGAATTTTATGCATAAATAATCATGAGATTTTCAATAGAAGTCATTATCTTTCTAATGATGTTTCTCTCCAATAATCTTCTTTGGTGGATCCTCCGATGAGTTTGAGCAGGAAAATTATGAAGTTTAAATTGAAAAATTATTAACCTTTCAATGAAAATCATCTTCTTTTGCACTCCTTTCTATTTCTTTTTAGAGTTCTTCTGTAAGGGTTTGAATATGTGTCCATGGATATAAAGTGAAGGAACAATAATTAATGGTGACAAAGTAAAGAACTGTTGAAGATGAAGATATCAAAATAAACAAAAATGTGAAAACATTTTTAAAAAAATTATTGTTGACATAATTAATATATTAGAAATTATAATACTTAATTATATAATGACCAATAAAATAGTGCCACATGTTCAAATTTGTCATTTTAACATTTGTTTTCTTCGTCTCACGCACCTTAAGAAAGGTGGAGACACTTTCTATGCCATGTCATCTTCGAAGGGGGCATTAATACCACTTTGAACAAGTTCAGGTGTGTAATAAATCATCAAGATAGTTAAAATGTGTAACTGACTTTTTGAGACAAGTTCAAGGGGGGATATATGTCTTTTCCCATGCATTAAGTGTATGTATATATATGTATGCATGAATATATTTTATCTTTCTCCACTCTACTCCATGTGTTTCATATTACTTCACCCTTCTTGATATGGCACCTCTTAAAATATTAATTAGAGATGTATTTTACCAAAACTAACATTGTTAATAATGCTTTTAAATTTGACTACTACTATTTTATGTAGTTATTTAATACTAAGGGTAGAAATTAAAAAAATTAAAAATTAATCTATTGATTTCATAAATTGCACAAGTAAATTAAAACAACTATTTTTTAAAATGAGGATCACGCAATATAAACGGCGGGGGTATCCTCTATCACTTTTATAAACAAACAAGTTTTGATTGACATTAATGGAGTATTACACAAATTATAGTTAAAATAATTTAAAATCTATGTGGTTTGCGAGCTATTGCATAGGAGCGGGGGTTTTACCCTGTGCGCACCCAAAGGGTAGCGACTGCAAGTTTTCCTTGTTATCAAAAAATAATAATAATTTAAAATCTAAACAAATACATTTTTAAAAAGTTAAACTTAATTATTTTGTATTCCTACATCGAAATATGTTTATATAGTTATTATTCTTTGCTAGATTAGAGTTTTGATTGTTATTAATAAAATTAATTTTCTCATTATGATAATTTACTTCATTATACGTTATTAGCTTATATACATGATTAGTATTTTTCACTTTTTTCATCCAAAAGATAATGTTTATGCTTTCATGAAAAAATTGTTACATGAATTCAAAAAAAAATGAAAATATCGTGATTTATAAAGAAATAAAAAATTAATAATAGTAGAGTATACCACACACTTTAAAATATAATTAGAATAAAAGGAGGAGTTTGATTATTGTACAAAGTTAAAGAGGTAAAAACAATTTTCACCCATAAAATAAATGACTCATCTTTTATTATTAATTAAATATATTATTATTGGGAAATTGAGTTTGGGAAGAGAGTTGCAGGAACTTGGCACTGATTCAATTCCTAAGAGCCCATCTACGAACCTCCTAGGGTCTGTAGAAGACAGTCGTAGGAATGGTCTGTAGAAGACAGTCGTAGGAATGGTCTTGAAAGGTGAGGGAATTTTTGGATTTTTGAAATTTCCTACGGACCACCAAGACAGTCCTTAGAAGATTCTACGATCCGTAGGAAGGGGTCCGTAGAAAAGTCTCAAACTTGATAAAATTTTGGTAATACGGGTTCTACGAAAGTGGTTTACAGACCGTAGAAAAATGGACAACTCGTAAAAGGCTCTCGTAGAAGTTTTATAGGATTTTGGCCCCCAGTACTTGGTCCTACGACTGACCAGGACGATCCATAGAAATTCTTACGGACCGTAGGTCCAAACTGTATACCTGTCCGGTAGAATCTTACGTCATGGAGAAACTTCTTCTTTTAGTGGGATTTGAGGCCATCCGACATTAAATCACAAGTAAGGTTGTTAGCAAACTTAGCATATCATGGTATTAGATTATGTGAGACCACCTACACATGTTCATCGGGGAATGGGTCATCAATTTCAATCTCTCTCGAAGGTCTCCATTATCCTCAAGCTAAGAAAGATGGTATGCCACTTGGTTCTCGCAACCTTTGCGATATTTGACTTCAAAGTCAAACTCTTGTAAAAGTAAAAGTCAATGGATTAATCTTAGTTTGACCTTCTTTTTTGCCATAAGGTATCGAATAGTTGCACGGTCCGTGTGCACAATTACTTTGATACCCAACAAATAATCTCAAAATCTCTCAAAAGCATAGACAACACCTAGCAATTCTTGCTCTATGATCATGTAATTCTTTTAAGCAAGACACTAAATGATTCAGGAACAAGATGTAACACCTCATAATTTAGTAACATTTAAAATAATGAGTCTACAGTTGACACGCCAAACTATCATGTTTCGCATCATCCATCGAGAAAATGTCAAGAAAATAATCATAAATGGGTGATTATACAAAGAAATATTGATATTGAGGGTGTGTTCGGTATGTAGTGTTTTCCAATTTTCCCATGTTTGGAAAATGTTTTCCAAATAAACTCATTTTCTTCAAATGTAAGGAAAATGACTTTCCTTCCAAAATTAAGGAAAGCATTTTCCAAAACTCTATTTCATCCTTTAATTTTTTTTCGTACCCTACCCATACCCCGTGGATGTACCCAACCCTCTCAATTCAAAAAAAAATTAGGATTTTTAAATTTTCTTATTTTTTAAATTTCGAATATTTATCCCTCCACCTAAACCACCCCTCCCCCCCCCCCCCCAAAAAAAATTAAAAAATATTTTTGAAAAATGTTTCAAATTTTAAGATATTTTTTACCTCACCTAACTCTTACCACCCCGGGGGGGGGGGGGGGGGGGGGGGGGGGGGGGGGGGGGGGGGGGGGGGGGGGGGGGGGGGGGGGGGGGGGGGGGGGGG